>JAMPIV010009014.1:0-150000 GCA_024509875.1 Oreohelix idahoensis
CAAAACGGATCACAAACCTTTATCGTTTCTAGCCCAGGCCCTAGGCATGAGAACTCTAGGTTACTCCGATGGTCCTTAAACTTTTTTTTTTTTTGGCTCCCTATAATTTTAGCATTGAGTATATATCTGAAAAACAAATTTGGGAGCGGATTTTTTAAGCCGCCATCCGTGTGATGAGAATCACCGTAAACCCCAGAAATAATAATAAATTTCTCTATGTGTATATAGAATAAAGGACTGACATATAAATTCTGTTTTAAGAGGGGAGATTGTGTCGTGAATTATTCTAATCTCCATATATAAATTAAAACGTAAATCAAAGCCTAACAAATAAATTTTAATAAAAGGAAAGAAGAATGGTAAAGAACAGTGCTGTCACAATGACTGTACTCGAAATCCCTTGTTTTTCTCAACTTCGTCTGGCAAATTGTAACGCTTTCACGTTGATAGTAAAAGCCTACTGTATTAATTACTCCCCGCTTTTCTTCAATGAAAACGTGTACTTTCATACAAAAATAACAGGGCAATCCACATAGGACGTCAGTAAACTCACGACGTATAAAGTCAATGATTCTTGTAACAGCCGTTGACGTTTTTCTTCATTATTTATTGTGGACGCCACAGTGACAAAATGGTTACGCGAATATGTAGGCACATCAAACAGTCATTATCACAGCAACATTCAATACAGCAATAGACGGTAGACAGCATTACAATGATGAGTCAGATGCATGTTATATTTCATAGTGCTGTAAATGTAGTCAGGTGAAAAACTCCATCCTTTTCTATAACAGCCAGGAGATAACCAGATGTATGAGATCAGTTCACTCTCCTTAGTCTGACTTCAGCAAGACAGACACGTCTGCCGAAGTATAAATAATGTCCTCAAAAATATCCTCTAGATAATAAAGGTTTTCCAAACCTAGTTCATTTAACAAAGTAGCAAGTAATGGTCCTTGGGACATGCATCAACCGATGCAGTACAATACAGCGACATGTGAGCTGGGAAAACATCTCGTGACGACGACTTTCGAAGACAGGCTATGAATCGAAATCGCTCACGACCCAAAATCGATAGAGTTAATGAAAAGTCAATTTACCTTGCCTTCAGGAAATACACAGAAATATCACGCCTCCCGACATGTGGGAAACACTAGAGGTATTATCTCGAATAAACGAAATATCCATTAAGAGGACTACACATCCCTGACAGAACAAAAAATAGCGGAGATCCCCTCTTCAACGAGGCATCTCTTTCGCCATTCAAATCGCTCACTCCACTAGTGGTGGGCGGAAACCGATCGACCAAAAAACAAGACCAGTCATGCGCAGTCCAGCGCAAAAAGACCACAGCTCAAAACTTAACTGCATTCAATACCAACGCGGGAAGACAAATGCTTACCGAGAAAAGTGACTATAAATTTCAAGCAGTTGTTGCCCTTGCGTTATAAAATAGATATTGTAATAAAACGATGTTGCGAGAATTTATCACGCAACATATCACCACCTCCTCCCGATAAAAAAAAAAATGTGGAACATATTTTTTTTTTTTTAAATATCAAAGAGCATGCGATAAGCGGCTCAAAACGCACGAATTATGCGCTGATAATTAATTAAATTGCCTAACATGAGGCTAAATATAGAGTGTCTGGTGAGGATATACCTCAACAGAAAAATAAATATGTCTCAAAAAATATTCACATCGGGGAGGTGTCACCAACACACATCACGTTAGCATGTAAACACAATATACGTATGCAAGTTACCATAATCATCATTAAACAGCATACTCTAATATTGTCTTTAAAAATGGATGTACAAATCTGATAGGAAAATTTAAATAGTACATTCTTTGACATGTAATGACATAAGTACATAGTAAAGTTAAACTACATGACGATCCAGGACATATGCTCTGGTATTCCGAGGGTAAGTACACAATCTAGAACTCGTCATGCTTGATACTAGTAAGGTAAGTCCTCAGCTCAACAATGACATTCTGAGAAAGTACAAGCAATATAATGCTAATTAATAACTAATATGCTTCATAAGGTACAATACATTATTAATAATTGTGGCTGTTTAGTAAACTAACGGCCCTTATATTAACTACTCCTCCTCTATCATCTTAAAAAACGAACAGAAGAAGATGACAACAAAGCACGATAGTGTGTACATATAAAGTAAGTACAGATGTGCTAATCTATTGTAGAAATATAGGTGTGTTATGACTCTGTAATATATGGAAATATAGGACAGAAGTATTAGTTGGAGTCATGTGGGCATCTAGACAAAATGTCAGCCATCACATTATCCGCACCACGGATAGCTCGTACCGTGAAGTGAAAAGGTTGAAGAGCTATAGCATATCGAGTGGATCTCGAACTCTTCAAATTCTTAGTCTGAATAGCTGTAAGAGCTTTCTGATCAGTCTCTAGAATGAAATGTGCGCCCAGGAGGAATCTTTGTAGCTTTAGAATTGACCAAACCATCGCTAACAACTCACGGTCTAAAACCGAGTAGTTCCTCTCTGCCGCATTTAGTTTTTCTAGAAATGTACATAACAGGATGCAGAGTATTTGCATATTCTTGCATCAGTGCTGCTCCAATCCCAGTGGATGAAGCATCACTCCGAAGAACAAAAGTCCTATCAAGAGTAGGTAATCTTAAGATGGGAGGAGAAGAAAATATATTCTTGATTTGGTCTAGTGAAGATTGGCATTCTTCAGACCAACGGACCAGATTAGGCGAACCTTTCTTCAACAATGTTGAGAGAGGTGCCATGATCGAAGATAAATTTGGAATAAATCTCCCATAAAATTGAATTAAACCTAAGAGACTCCTAACTTGTTTCTTCGTTTTAGGAACAGAGATGTTCAGTATTTTGGAAGTATTGTGGTCTTCTGTCTTCAAGAGACCATGACCAACACGATGACCCAGGAAAGAGATTTCACCAAAACCAAC
This sequence comes from Oreohelix idahoensis, assembly GCA_024509875.1. Lineage (NCBI taxonomy): Eukaryota > Metazoa > Mollusca > Gastropoda > Stylommatophora > Oreohelicidae > Oreohelix > Oreohelix idahoensis. The sequence goes on from JAMPIV010009014.1 coordinate 2,965, forward strand.
AAAAGCTTTAGAAGGTTTTGCTGTCAAATTATTCTCACCTTCCCAGGTATCACTGAAGAGACAGATGTCATCTAAGTATGCGATGACATCCGAACGATGTGACAGAATTCGACGCATCATGCGAACGAAAGTGGCAGGGGCGTTCATGAGACCAAAAGGCATAACATTCCATTGAAATAGACCCCTAGGTGTAGAAAAAGCAGTAAGAGGTTTGGCATGCTCTGCTAAAGGCACTTGCCAATAACCTTTAGACAAGTCAAGTTTAGTGAAGAATCTAGAATTAGAAAGTCTAATCAGTAGATCTTCTAACAAAGGCATCGGTTCAGCATCGAACTTTGTGACCTGATTCAATTTGCGATAATCAACACAAATTCGTATGTTCTTATCCTTCTTCCGGACAATAACCATGGAAGAAGAATATGGTGAAGTCGATGGTTCAATTATATTTAATTGAATCATTTCATCCAATTCCTTTTCCACTTGCGACTGAAAGTGTATAGGAATAGGATAAGGCCTAACCCTAATTGGATTATTGTCGGTAAGAATTATGTCATGTTCTATGACATCTGTGTGTCCAGGAATGTCAGTGAGAACATCCTGAAATGTTTGTAACATCGACGAGACTTGTCGATGTTCGTCACCAGAAAGATTAGGAGAAACAGAAACGTTTTTCCAAGATTCCGTAGAATGTAATGGAACCACTGGAAGGGGAAGATTAACATCAGAGAAGGTAGATTCCTCATCCTGTATGACAGACAGGGATGAATAATGACCGTGAGGTGCAGGAGCATCATCCGTTGCCTGGAAAATAGGCAGCAAATAGTCCGGACGTTCGTGAAATTCCGAAAGCATGTTTATGTGGAAAGTTTTATGCTTTCCATCAATATCGACCACATAGTCAACATCGGAAATCCGAGAGACTATTGCATACGGACCTTTCCATGCAATAAGAAGTCTATTTTCCCTACTGGAGAGTAGGACGAATGCTTTGTCACCTGGACAAAGTTGTCGTAGACATCTATTCTTGTTAGCAAACTGTCTTGCCTTCTCTTTAGCAATTTCTGATGAAGCAGTTGCTAGCTTACATGCCTCAATGATCTTTTGTCTAAGAGCAATGACATACTCATATGAGGATTGAGTTTCATCGCTAATATCATCGGCAGTGATGAGATCGTGTAATAAAGACATAGGGCCGCGTGGACGCGCGCCAAAGACAAGTTTCGAAGGGAGAAAATCCTGTGTGTTTCATTAGGGACTTCTCTATAGGCAAAGAGAGCCGCGGGTAAAACCCTGTCCCAATCTTGAGGATGATCTTCAGTTATCTTACCAAGCAAAGTCTTGAGCGTTCTATTCAGACGCTCAACTAACCCATTAGACATAGGATGGTAGATACTACTGAGAGATCGTTCAATATGTAAGGTAGACATTACCTGTGACATAGTGTCAGATATGAGTTGAGTGCCATGGTCTGACAATATTTCTCTGGGAACCCCAAGCGAGAAAATATCAACCAAAGAGCATCTGCGATATCTGTAGTAGATATGCTCTTAAGAGGAATAGCCTCTGGCCAACGTGTGCACATATCGACACATGTAAGGATAAACTGATGTCCTCTGGCCGACTTGACCTTAAAAGGGCCAATAATATCTCTGGCCATTTTCTGAAACGGCCGAATAGGAATGTCAGCAGCCTGGATAGGCGCAGCATGTCGTGGTCCTCTAGATTTGACCTCCTGACATACCTTGCATGATCGGCAGTAAATACGAATGTCCTTATTGACAAAAGGCCAAAAGAAAGCCACAAGGACTCTCGACTTCGTACGGGAAAAACCCATATGTCCAGCACATTGCGAGTCATGAGCATGTTGTAATATTTGCACTCTCATGCTCTTGGGAACAAGAATTTGCGAATGTGCCGACGTAGTCGAATCTTGTACCATACGTACAAGTACGCCGTTTCTCATTGCAATCCAAGATTTTCTATTTGTATCCTGATTCGGAGCACCTTTCTTCGCAAGAACGAAGAATTTTTTTAAAGAAGGATCTTCTTCTTGCAATTTTATGAAAGAGTCACGAGTGATTACTAAGTGACTATCTTGGCTATCAACTTCATTATCACTATTCAGTGAAGTTTCGGGTGTTTGTAGAGCTTGTGCTCTTGTAACTACTGCATTTGTAGCTTGCATGTTATTATCTTCCCAAGCAGCAATCTGCTGTGGGGTACACTCCCTAACTCCGTGAATACGACCAATAATAAGGTCCGCAATAGGATTAGGTAAGAGACAAGCATGCACATCTCCAGTAAAGAAAGGAGTGGCAATGCGAATTACAGCAGTAGGATATTTTTCTAGAGTGCCGCCAAATGTGACACATTTCATAACCCTTCCTGTAGCACAAGATGGATCTACAAGCGATTGTCTAACACCAATAGTGGTGCATCCGGAATCGAAAAGTAGTGAGACCGGAGTATCATTAACAAGACCCTTATGTAGAATTAAAGAACCCCTCCCGTCATGCGCAACACCAGCAGGAAGAGCGGGAAGTGGGTGACCACAACTCAAAGTAGTTATGGTACCCGGTTCGAATAAAGTACTGCATTGGGGGCATTTGTTTGCTCTCTCAAAGTCAAAAGCAGAACCAGTGACAGCGTCAAGTTTTTACTATCAACAACATGATTACAGGCTCCCTCAGTTTCCTGTTGTACAGCATTAGCCTGCTGATATCTCTTTTTTTGTGTTGAGATCTACCCCGACTATTATTACCTCTGAAGTTATCAGAGTTATTATTATCTCTGCAGTTATTATTGTCTCTATTGTAATTGTTATCCTGGTTCGAATTCCAGTTTCCACGATTACTATCATGTTCACATTGATGCGAACATCTATTTGTTTGGTTCTGAGGTCTTCGGCAGGAATAACCTCTATTACCATATCCTCTTTTGAAATGCTTATAATTAGTAGGGTGATAGTAACGAGTACTATCAGGTTGTCTCCAATTCTTCGAAGAAGAATCACCATGAAATTGATTTCCATGATTTTGACAGAAATTACCGCTACTCTGTCTATCAAAATTTTGTTGGAATCTACGAGCAAAGTTTTGGCCATACGGAGCTGCCGAAGCAACTGGTAAACCTTCTTTCACCTTAGAGTTACCCATGGTTATGTGTGGGTGCGCAGTTACGTATTGGCAACAGAAATCTTCCATTTCTTTTATTGTTTTAGGTTTACGTTCATGAAGGAAAGCAAGGGAAGACTCATTGACAGACGACATGACTTTGTCTCTAAGTATTAAGTCCATAAGTCCTTCATAAGTTTTTTCCGTCTTAGATAGTTCAACCCATCGTGAGAAAGTAATGCGTATTCTTGCAATAAACTCGGAGAATTCAACTCCATTTTCAGGTAACATGTTTTTAACTTGTAGACGATAGCCGTCTTCGTTAAGCTGATATTTCTTTAACAAAGCGGCCCTGACAACCTCATAATTGTTCTTGTCAGGTTCATCCACCATATTTAATATACTTAGAGCTTTACCTGTCAGTATCCCTGATAACTGATAAACATATTTTGCTTTGTCTATGTTATGAGCTGTACATGCTTGTTCAAATCTGTCCAGATAAAACATTATGTCATCACTGGAAGGACTAAATGTTGGTAACTTAATCTTAAAAGTATCATTATTAGCCTTACCAGAAGATGAACCCTTGTTTGAATCATTACCATTACTCATGCTCGTCAATTTCAATTTTTCCAACTCTAAAGCTAAGACCTTTTCTTCATGTTCCATTTTTGCTTTCTCTTTCCTCTCATCAGACTCTCTCTGTAATCTTCTTTCCTCAGCCTGAGCCTCTTTTTGAAGTCTTTCATTTTCAGCTTCTTTTTCAAGTCTTTTATTTTCAGCCTCTTTTTCAAGTCTTTTAGCTTCTAGCTGTAGCTGGAGTTTTCTCTCCTCAGCTTCTGATTCCCTTTTTTGTTTTTCCATTTCCATTTGGAATCTTTTTTCATCCACCTGCATCTGCAGTTTCTTTTGTTCAGCTTCCATTGCTTTATCATATCGAGCAGTTGCAAATTCTTCTAACTTATCACCAGTCTTCCCAAGCAATTTACCCTGCTCAATAAAGTGCTCAAATGTAGACATGTTGTCTAACATATGAGGCCAAAACCTGAAATAATTAACTAATTTATTTCAAACCTAAGTGTAACAAGTCTTAATTAAGCACTTGTATATTCACATCACATTATATTATCCCAGTCTCTGTGGGAAACAAGTCTCCAATCAAAGAACTTGTATATGAAATATCAGCACTCAATTCTTGATCATAAGTGCACTTCTCATTCAATAGTGCACGACACTATTCATCATTCATTTATCATCAGTGTAGTAGTAACAGTGCATTAGCATAGCCCATTAACTAATTACTATAACTGTAAACAATGACTATGTAAACACATGCAGAATGTAAACATTGAAAATGTAAACAATGCAAACAATGTAAACAATAACAATGTAAACAATAACAAAGATCAGCAACAAACAATGTGACGATATCTGCGCTATAATTAAACAAAATACATGACACCACAGTGTATAAACAAAAATGTTGTATGAAACTAAATTATAGACAAGAGTAGGCTAACAAATACAAACAAATCAAAACAAAACTAAAGAATGCGAAATAATAACGAAAACAATATTAAAACATGTCATCACAGCTAACATAAATAGCAACAGAAGTCGCTTAGCAAATTCCAGTATCGGAAATTTGCAAACCCTACAGAAAACGCTCACAATAGACGACCTCTATGACGTGGCATAATCTAACGGAGACACCACCCAACCGAGAACCCGCTGAAATATAAACATATAAATATACAAATAACATATAGACATATAACATATAGAATGAGATGATACACAGAAGACTCAGCAGAAGTATAAGGGCACAGTTTACATACAAACAGGCCACTTAACTTATAGGCTTCCAATCGTAGAACAGCAGAAAAAACGGATGTCAATCAACGTCCTAAAGAGCGAAGCTCCAACGATGATGGCACATCTGAACTGCTTCCACTGCTAACACGATGGTACAAGAGCTTCTGAAATACTGTGTGTTGAGTTGTTTCGGCACTTGACCTTCTAATCCAAAAGTAAGTTGATGGAAATCGGTACTTGGCCTTCTTCAGAAAACAACCCGTTTCAACCGGCACTTGACCTTCACAAAAACGACAGCACTGGAACCTTGACAGCAGCAACTTGCTTGACTTGCGTAAAAGATAACAGCAGTCCGAGTTATCCGGCAACATGTAACAACGCCGGGTACTGTCAAATTCTTGTTTCCGTCAAAAAGTTGAAATTTTGACTTTTACCGGGCAACGCCGAGTACTTTGAAAATTTTGAAGATGTTGACTGTATTGAAGAATGTTAATTTCTTGAAGGATGCTGATGAATTCTTGTTGAAAATGAAGTGGGTAAGGGACCCCGTGTTTGCTGGTACCAGAATCAAACCAGCTTATGGCCACCAAATGATGCGTGATGCCATATGATGATGGATGGTATCCGCATGTCTGGTTTTGTGTAGTGTGCAGATGTGTTCAGTCAAACAATGTTCATACAAAAATAACAGGGCAATCCACATAGGACGTCAGTAAACTCACGACGTATAAAGTCAATGATTCTTGTAACAGCCGTTGACGTTTTTCTTCATTATTTATTGTGGACGCCACAGTGACAAAATGGTTACGCGAATATGTAGGCACATCAAACAGTCATTATAACAGCAACATTCAATACAGCAATAGACGGTAGACAGCATTACAATGATGAGTCAGATGCATGTTATATTTCATAGTGCTGTAAATGTAGTCAGGTGAAAAAACTCCATCCTTTTCTATAACAGCCAGGAGATAACCAGATGTATGAGATCAGTTCACTCTCCTTAGTCTGACTTCAGCAAGACAGACACGTCTGCCGAAGTATAAATAATGTCCTCAAAAATATCCTCTAGATAATAAAGGTTTTCCAAACCTAGTTCATTTAACAAAGTAGCAAGTAATGGTCCTTGGGACATGCATCAACCGATGCAGTACAATACAGCGACATGTGAGCTGGGAAAACATCTCGTGACGACGACTTTCGAAGACAGGCTATGAATCGAAATCGCTCACGACCCAAAAATCGATAGAGTTAATGAAAAGTCAATTTACCTTGCCTTCAGGAAATACACAGAAATATCACGCCTCCCGACATGTGGGAAACACTAGAGGTATTATCTCGAATAAACGAAATATCCATTAAGAGGACTACACATCCCTGACAGAACAAAAAATAGCGGAGATCCCCTCTTCAACGAGGCATCTCTTTCGCCATTCAAATCGCTCACTCCACTAGTGGTGGGCGGAAACCGATCGACCAAAAAACAAGACCAGTCATGCGCAGTCCAGCGCAAAAAGACCACAGCTCAAAACTTAACTGCATTCAATACCAACGCGGGAAAACAAATGCTTACCGAGAAAAGTGACTATAAATTTCAAGCAGTTGTTGCCCTTGCGTTATAAAATAGATATTGTAATAAAACGATGTTGCGAGAATTTATCACGCAACAACCACATGGGGACTGAAGTGAACAGGAGGTGGTAGAAAATGCACATTTTGAACGCAGCCACCTAGCTCCCTTAGATTGAGATATTTGGATTCCTTAGGGTTTGCTGACAAAGAATATGTAAAACGTTACGCAAATAGTCTAGGAATTACCAAGTTATGGCCAAAATAAAATAGTGGGGGTGCCTGACAGCATGAAATCATTTCTGCTCATAAAATTTTTTTTATAACGTGTTTGAAAAAACATTACGTACGGAAATAGCCTACCATGTTAACTCCTATGTGATTGGAGCGCAACAAATGAAAGACTAAACACGATTGGTCGGACTATAAATACTATCTTGTGTTGTCAGGGGAAACGTGAGAAAGGGGTACTTTTTTGAAAAGATGTGTAGACGTGGTGTGATTGGGTAGAGCTGCGAATATACTAAATTCAGAGCGTCTGTTCATTGCCACATCTTGTAATAAACCTACTAAGAAACAGTACGTTGAGCACCAGTGTATATTTTTTTATAAAATAAAGCCTGGGACATCGGCAGATCGGAGTTGTGCTATATTCATTGCCAGTCAACGAAACTGTTTATTATTATTTCCATGAATTGTGGTAAGCTTGAAATATTCAATATCTTTTAATGAAAATTGAATGTAAATTGATAATTTATGTCTGTATATATGTGTGGTTCAGTAGCGAACATGATGTAAAGCCTATAGTGCTCCAGCCTGAACAGAAGGTGTCGGAGGAAAGTAAAACTGCATGGAATGGCCAAACAGTACACTGACACCTAGATTATTAACTAGAAAGAAATAATGCTGGAATTGCAGAGGCGTAGTAACCATTAGGGAGGGAAATACTGGTATAAAGTATTTCAGATGAAGCTGACAGTTGGCCTAACGCTCTGAACTCAATGTTTGTGATGTATTGTGCTCAGTGTAGAAACAGAGTGTAAATTAGTTCTGACGTAGAAGGTACAACCTTCTTGTTTCAGGGACCGTGGTCTTAAAGTTATTGAGCAGCACCTGGTCAGAGCTTTGCTGAAGCCAGAGGTGGACAGCATACTCCTTGGTCCATATAGCAACCAGTGGGGTGGCTCCAGAACTCATTTAAATAATCGAGCAGAGGAGTCTTTTACTGCAGTCATCACGCAAGATAAGAGAGTGTGGCCATGGAGCTCAACATTATGTACCCCCATCTTAAAATGACATTGTAAACTAAGATTAAGAGGGGAATTTAATTGTTTTAATACCAGGAACTGAGAACATCTCCAATACTAGTTCCAATAAAAACAAACTATTGAAGTCATGATGACAAATACCAACAGAGCTTGAACAAAACAAAACCATTATTACCTCATATTACCACTACACAACTGACACACATAGGATACCAGTAATAATATATGTCACTACAAGAATCATATTAATAAATTCTGTACATATAACTTGTAATTAAAATTGATTGTGATTCCTGGTTCCCTTTGTATTTGAATCAGGACACATATACATTCATGACAGCACTGAATACATATTGTTATTTGAAAAGTTATCAGTGACTCCTTTAAGATATCTTCTTAGAGTGTTATATGTATGTGAGTGTCACAGTGTTGTCAAGTGTGGTGGAATAAATTAAATTGTTTATCTGTCTGTTGTTGTTATGACTTACACTTCATCATACACATACCCTAGACATATAACGTAGTCATCACACTATTCCAGAATAATTCTGACTGAGGTATACATATGTGGCAGTAAGTAAGATTATCTATAATACACTACTCTTATTAGATATAGATACCTTCACAGCTGATCTCAGTCAGTACACTAAGTCCCCTATAAATATTTATAACATCCCACTTTACCACAGCCTCACACTTCTTACTCCTAGCTTGGGACCAGATTTGATGATCCTTTAAATGCAAGCTAGGCTGGTGAAACTGGAGCTCATGACTTCAGCTCAGCAAGTTTCGGAATGGCAGAAAAACCACAGGAAAAGCCTAGATCTACAGTGTAGATAATACCACGGAGCCTTCAACTTGGTATTGGCTGCAAAAGAGTGAATAGTTAAACAACAAGAAAAACAACATCTGGGCCTCGACAATTCTCAGCCAAGGTGTTTTTGGTCGACCTCTCTGTCACATTCCTTCTAGCAGGTTTGTGGAGTCGGCCAAAAAGTTTTCCGACTCCGGAAATTTTAGAAGTCCGACTCCGACTAAAATTTTTTTAACTAGTGAAATGGCATAAAATTATGCACTTATATGGAGTTCTATGTATGGTATGTTTGGGAATAAATGAATACGTGGCTTTCATAAAGTAATACAAAATAACAAATCATCCACACCTGCACACAAATGACTGCTGTGCCAAACACCATGAAGCAAAATAGTTTCATTTAAAAAATGACGGGAACATTGTTAGCGTATATAGTTTATTTTCATTTATTGTGTGCTTTTTCTAAATGTGCCAACATATTTCCAATTGTGATAAAAACTTTATTTATGATCAGAAGCAACTGAAATTTTCCTACATTATGTAAAAACTAGCAATAACACGTCAAACTTTACTTTAGTGCGCTGCTTCCGTTTCAGGATGAGCAGATAGAAGTACATTCTTAGAGTGTTTTTGGTTTCTTTCCATTATACAGTGTAATCAAACTGTTCATGAACACCGTCGTCTGAACGCTTTTCTTTGTTGATTGTAACTATTTTTGGGAGAGTATATATAATGGAAACAATACAATTTTCCAACACGGTTGCATTTCTCAGTTGTGATCAACGTACACACGGCGAGAATCATGTTATTTTAGATTCAATTTAAAAGTTCTTTGATGACAACATTTCGTGTGAAAGTGCGTGGATTGTTTTCAAAGAGTGTTCCCTGATAATAAGTGGTTTTAACAAAAACTTTCAAGTTTTCATGATTTGTACACCGGGTGAGGGCTCATGCACACCAATTTTTACGCACTTTTTCTTTGTCGAGCGCTACTAATTTCGTGAAAGAATAAAAAAAAATGAAAAAAATAAAATAAAACCAAAGCATTTGTTTTATATAACACCCACGCCGCGCACTTTTTTTTCTGGCGCAAGTTACTATTTTGAGTGAGACCGACCGACGTAACATACATCGGTAATTATGTTAGTTGTGTAGGATGGGATGATGTACTTTAACACAAAAGAGGTTTTAGGACTTCTACTACTCTAAAATGTTATTTACAATTTTGTAAGCGCCTCCCCCATCCCTTGCATGGAACAAAAGAGGATCTGTCTTGACTTTAAGTCACTTCAAACTCGGAGTCGGGACATTTTTACCGACTCCATTAAAAATGACTGACTCCACGACTCCGACTTCAGAGTCCTGCTGTCTAGGGTCCATCGCATGACAGTTCTTGTTATGGTATGGGGTACAAGACATAGTCAACGAGAAACAGCAGTATAGATTGTTGAGTTTTGCTACTTGGCCGAGTGACTATGTACTTTCCTTCTTATGGCAAGGTGGTCACCCGTGTGTTGGCCGGAACCGAAAAGGGAGCAAAGAATAGTAAAACTATACCCTATCATGCAAATAGTAAAACTATACCCTATCATGCAAATAGTAAAACTATACCCTATCATGCAAATAGTAAAACTATACCCTATCATGCAAATAGTAAAACTATACCCTATCATGCAAATAGTAAAAAGCCAGTAAGGATAATTGGACACTTAAATGCCCTTCAAAATTCTACGGCACACTATAATATTTAAGAAGGTGGATATAGTAAATATTTGAAAATTCGCTGTAACAAGGCTCCATAATTTTTTGTGATGGATTGGTGGATGATGATAACTCCACTTATTATTTATAAATAAGATGGCAAAAGAACAGTTGCGCGACCGCAGCTGGGGTTCAAAGATGTGTGCAAGAGAGACATGAGGAAACTGGACATAAATCTGTAAATTTGTAAAAACTGCAAAAAATAACTAAATTTAGAACATTTAATGAGCACCATTGTGGAGACAAGCACTACAAAAATTATTAAAATAATATATCACAAAAACAAAAGCAACAATCTAAAAGACGACACGAGGAATGAGAAAAAAATATACATATACTCTGAAAGTATAAACTCGTAATTATCTTACAACGCTAACAGTAGTAACAAAGCAAGCTATGTCATCAGAAGGAATAACACAACCCAGTAGAAAAAGTACACAAATAAACCCCCAAACCAATATTAAATTCATGCCAGTATAGACCCGCGTATGCTTCTGAACAACACAACCAACTGAACTATTAACCAAACAGTAAAAACCTCATCGTGAGGAATAATACAGTACAGAACGTATAATAAACACAATCAAGAAAATATCTCACAACAAATGAGAAAACGTCCTGATATAACCAACAGTTCCAAGAATATGGTAAATGGTTGAAAGAGGTGTGCTACACAAAGGAAAGTAACAAACATCGTAATTAAGTAAAAAAAAAATTATTCAGCAACCTGGGAGGATGAAGCTGCCGATTGACCAAGTGGCGATGCTCTCTACAGTGCCACCTCAGATTGGGCGAAAAGAAGTCTCACAGAAGCAGAAGAGAGGAGAACACGTCGAAAGAAACACCAGGAAAATAAGAGCTGAGGAAAGTCACCTCAATGGCGCATTCCCATAGTCAGTTATGACTGAAGGGCTGTCACCTCCGGGGCGCATTCCCATAGTCAGTTATGACTGAAGGGCTGTCACCTCCAGGGCGCATTCCCATAGTCAGTTATGAATTAAGTGCTGTCACCTCCGGGGCGCATTGACATAGTCAGTTATGACTGAAGGGCTATTTATTATCTGTAAAATTGTGTGAGATTCTTTCTTAATATTTTACTTAAACATATAATTTTGTATACCATCTTCTTCTTCAGGTGCCTGGTCTGGAAAATACATTGGCGATCATGACCCTCCAATCTTCTCTGTCTTTTGATAGTCTAATGAGGTTGTTGTTGCCCATGCTGTTGTTTGTTGCCCAGTTGTTTAAGCTTTCCACATACATCTTTCTCTGCCTCCCTCTTCCTCTCCTACCTGGTATTTTCCCACATAAGACTAATTCCTCCACTCCTCCTCTTCTGTTAATATGTCCCATAAATTTCATTTGTCTGTTCCTGATGGTTTTGATGAGCGATCTATTAACACCAGCAGCTGTCAATACCTCGGCATTTGTTTTCTTCTCTGTCCACGATATTCTCAGTATCCTTCTCAAAAACCACATTTCCGCTGCCTCCAGTTTTTTCACCATGTGATTACTTATTGTCCAACATTCGCATCCATATGAGAACGGACCACACGTAGCCCCTCAGTAAGCGAATTTTGCATACCATAACATGGTGTATTCTGATGGTGCTAAGTCTCACCAGACATACAACCACAGCACGCTGTTTACGGAGCACTGTTCAACATCACCATCTAGACTCATATCTTGGTAGCAGAATTGACACAGTTGAAGGAACGCATAATGGTATGGAAATAAGAGCAACAAAGACAAGTGGAGATCTCAACGCACAATGGTATGGAAAGAAGAGCAACAAAGACAAGTGGAGATCTCAACGCACAATGGTATGGAAATAATTGCAACAAAGACAAGTGGAGATCTCAACGCACAATGGTATGGAAATAGGAGCAACAAAGACAAGTGGAGATCTCAACGCACAATGGTATGGAAATAGGAGCAACAAAGACAAGTGGAGATCTCAACGCACAATGGTATGGAAATAAGAGCAACAAAGACAAGTGGAGATCTCAACGCACAATGGTATGGAAATAAGAGCAACAAAGACAAGTGGAGATCTCAACGTATAATGGTATGGAAATAAGAGCAAAAAAGACAAGTGGAGATCTCAACGCATAATGGTATGGAAATAAGAGCAACAAAGACAAGTGGAGATCTCAACGCATAATGGTATGGAAATAAGAGCAACAAAGACAAGTGGAGATCTCAATGCACAATAGTATGGAAATAAGAGCAAAAAAGACAAGCGGAGATCTCACCGCACAATGGTATGGAAATAAGAGCAACAAAGACAAGTGGAGATCTCAACGCACAATGGTATAGAAATAAGAGCAAAAAAGACAAGTGGAGATCTCAACGCACAATGGTATGGAAAAAGAGCAAAAAAGACAAGTGGAGATCTCAACGCACCATGGTATGGAAATAAGAGCAAAAAAGACAAGTGGAGATCTCAACGCATAATGGTATGGAAATAAGAGCAACAAAGACAAGTGGAGATCTCAACACACAATGGAATGGAAATAAGAGCAAACAAGACAAGTGGAGATCTCAACGCATAGGGGAATATAAAAGATAGTCCCATATCAGATATTGCCGCATGTGAGTAAAGTGTTAGAGACTTCACTACACTAGGTCCAGCTTCGAGAGGTGAGGGGTGAACAATTCTCGTCCACGCTGCCTTTGCCCTCCCCAACTCAAAAACAAAGTTACCCATTTACAGCTGGGTATACTGTAACGTGACGCGATCGTGTTTTGAACCTGATACCTTTGCCGCGAAAGGCCAGCGCTGTAACCACTCTGTAAATCAGATGCTCATGGGAGAATACATAGAAGTAGAAAAGAAGCAAGTCCAAAACAAAACAAATATAAGAATTGTCAAACAAAATGTCAAGTCAAACTTACTGAATGGCTGTGAAACATGGAGAACAAACACGACAACATTGAGGTTAAATACTTTCATAAATGGTTCACCATCATCATTACCTTTTCAGCTCACTATTGATCAAGGTGCCATTACAGCTGCTGGTTCATTGCTGGAAGACTGCAGCAAAGCGTTGATACTCACTGGCAGCACCCCAGGTACAACATCATGTTGTTCACCTAACTGGCAGCATCCTAGGTACAACATCATGTTGGTCACCTCACTGGCAGCATCCTAGGTACAACATCATGTTGGTCACCTCACTAGCAGCACCCTAGGTGCAACATCATGTTGGTCACCTCACTGACAGCACCCCAGGTACAACATCATGTTGGCCACCTCACTGGCAGCACCCCAGGTACAACATCATGTTGGTCACCTCACTGACAGCACCCCAGGTACAACATCATGTTGGCCATCTCACTGGCAGCACCCCAGGTACTTTATCATGTCGGTCGCCTCACTGGCAGCACCGCAGGTAATACATCATGTTGGGCACCTCACTGGTAGCACCCCTGGTACAACATCATGTTGGTCACTTCACTGGCAGCACCCTAGGTACAACATTATGTTGGTCACCTCACTGGCAGCCCCCAGGTACAACATCATGTTGGTCACCTCACTGGCAGCCCCCAGGTACAACATCATGTTGGTCACCTCACTAGCAGCACCCTAGGTGCAACATCATGTTGGTCACCTCACTGGCACCACCCCAGGTACAACATTATGTTGGTCACCTCACTGGCAGCACCCCAGGTACAACATCATGTTGGTCACCTCACTGGCACCACCCCAGGTGCAACATCATGTTGGTCACCTCACTGGCAGCACCCCAGGTACAACATCTTGTTGGTCACCTCACTGGCAGCACCCCAGGTACAACATCATGTTGGTCACCTCCGTGGCAGTACGCCCGAGATAGCAGTAGTAGTCGTAGTCTTTCTATGTCCCCCCAGAGACCCCCGGGAACTACATTACATAATCATCATCATCAGGTGCCATCTCCTTAACGAAGGTCGGCTGCTATAGATCTCCAACATCTTCTGTCTCTTGTCCTGATGGTACACTCTGATAGACTCTTTCCTGTCCATCTCTTGATGTTATCTTCCCACTTATAGCGCTGTCTTCCTCTTGCACGTTTGCCTTCAACTCTGTCTTCTATTATGGTCTTCAGTAAGGTGTGTCTTTTTATATGGCCAAAATATTTTAGTTGTCTAATTTTGATCTCCTTAATTCTCTCTTCATTCCTAGGTTTTCTAGCACCGCATTATTTGTTTTTTTCTTTTTCCGTGAGGCGTGTCCCATTCAATCCACATTTCAACGGCCTTAATTCTTTCCTCTAATTGCTTGTCCATAGTCCATGTTTCTACACCATACAAAAATGAGGAATATATATATATATATAGCAGAACAGAAGAAATAAAATGGCATGACAAGATCACCAATGTTGAGAAGATGGTAAGACAAACAATGGCATGACAAGATCACCAATGTTGAGAAGATGGTAAGACAAACAATGGCATGACAAGATCACCAATGTTGAGAAGATGGTAAGACAAACAAACAAGATCAATGGTAAGACAAACAATGACAAGATCACCAATGTTGAGAAGATGGTAAGACAAACAATGGCATGACAAGATCACCAATGTTGAGAAGATGGTAAGACAAACAATGGCATGACAAGATCACCAATGTTGAGAAGATGGTAAGACAAACAATGGCATGACAAGATCACCAATGTTGAGAAGATGGTAAGACAAACAATGGCATGACAAGATCACCAATGTTGAGAAGATGGTAAGACAAACAATGGCATGACAAGATCACCAATGTTGAGAAGATGGTAAGACAAACAATGGTAATGACAAATCACCAATGTTGAGAAGATGGTAAGACAAACAATGGCATGACATCACCAATGTTGAGAAGATGGTAAGACAAACAATGGATGACAAGATCACCAATGTTGAGAAGATGGTAAGACAAACAATGGCATGACAAGATCACCAATGTTGAGAAGATGGTAAGACAAACAATGGCATGACAAGATCACCAATGTTGAGAAGATGGTAAGACAAACAAATGACAATCACAATGAGCATAAGACAAACAATGGCATGACAAGATCACCAATGTTGAGAAGATGGTAAGACAAACAATGGCATGACAAGATCACCAATGTTGAGAAGATGGTAAGACAAACAATGGCATGACAAGATCACCAATGTTGAGAAGATGGTAAGACAAACAATGGCATGACAAGATCACCAATGTTGAGAAGATGGTAAGACAAACAATGGCATGACAAGATCACCAATGTTGAGAAGATGGTAAGACAAAAAATCTTAACTAAATAGAAACAGAAGAAGAGGAGATGACAAAACGCTGCTGTTGGATAGGAAAGACATTGAGGAAGAAACTAGCACATAGCATTACAAGGAGGTTCATGTTCTGGAAGTCACAGGATATGACAGATAGACGGAGACCTAAAAACACACGGAGAAGGGAACCGGAAACAGACAATAAAGGGACAAAGAAGAAATGGAAAGATATTGAAAAGAATGGCACAGGACTAGAAGGCTTGGTATGAGTTTGTTATAGGCCTGTGCTCCAATAGGACCTCAACGATTTAAAAAAAATGAATGAATGTGTATATAACGTCGGGAACCAAAAACTCCGCTATTTCATTCATTTCTGTTACGGAAATAAAGATCTGAAAGGGAGAGAAATGAAGCTAAGGGGAAATAAAACTCCAAATAGAAGGCACGAGTGTTATAATATCAAACAGGGTCATAATGATAATAAGAGAGGGATACACATGAGGTGCACTCACATTAAGAAAGAGAGAGAGAGAGAGAGAGAGAGAGAGAGAGTGAAGTGAAATGTGAGCGCAGAGGAATATAATAATTGAGTTGCTGGGCTAGGGGGGAAAAAAAGAACCTAAATGGAATTTGCGTAAATTGACGATTGTTTGTGCGTGTGTGCGCACGGTAATGCGCACGTGGACGTGCGGTGCGTGTTTTGAGAATAACACTGCACAAGGAGGCAAGGCTCACCGAATATGATGCAGGTCCTGGTCGCTAGTGCTCACACCACGAGAATATTCACGCTATCTCGCATGTGTATTTGGGATTTCTTCCTTCCCGAGGTCAACAGCCCCTATCGTAAATTGGGGGGAACCAGTTTATGGAGTGGGGAGGGGGGGGGGGGGGGGGAGGGGGGTTGTTCTGTCGTAAGTTTTGGTTCCATCGTTCGTGCCTTTTTCTTTCGATCTGCGCGACCTTGATGCAAATTTAGAAAAATAATTTTTGTTTGACGCACGCTTGATTGCAGAGGCATTGGCCAAGGAATTGATTCGCTCGCTCTGTTGTTATATCACCCATTCGCTGGCTCGCCTGCTCACTCACTCGCGCACACAGTAACTCATTCACTGATTAAAATCGTATTCAATCACTCACTACTCACTAACCCACTCTGCCACTCACCCACCCACCCATCAAAATTAACTCACTTCCTCCTTCACTTATTCACTTAACCCTTCACTCACTCACTCACTCACTCACTCACTCACTCACTCACTCACTCACTCACTCACTCACTCACTCACTCACTCTCTCACTCAATCACTCACACTCACTCGCTCACTCACTCACTCACTCACTCACTCACTCACTCACTCACTCACTCACTCACTCACTCACTCACTCACTCACTCACTCACTCACTCACTCACTCACTCAGTCATTCCTCCCTTCTTCGTTAGCTCAATCTCTTGATTTACATAATTACACACCTACTCACACACTCGCTGCTGCATCCATGCGCTCAACTACTCACCCTTTGATCTACTCAGACATTTCTATAAATGTATCACCTAGATTTTTGACTACCTGTAACCGTTATCTACCCACTCCTTTTATTCATTAACCCCATCCCCTAAAACTAAAGCTATGAACTTTTCTAACGAGACCTTTGATATCATCTTGAACGGGGAAAAACTACAGAAAGTTGAAAGTTTCAATTATTTAGGCAGTAAAATGACTCAGGATGGTGACACAACAAGAGAAATCCATACTAGAATTGCTTTGGCAGCTAGCGCCTTCAATAGATTATCTAACATTTGGAAATTACGATCATTGAATATACATACCAAGCTTCGTCTGTTTAATTCAAATGTTATCTCAGTGTTAACATACGGCTGTGAGAGTTGGAAAATAACAAAATCATTGGAGAACAAGCTGAATACATTCGAGAACAAATGTCTTAGAAAACTCATGAACATCAGTTGGAAAGAATTCAAGACTAATCGACAAATAAGAGAAGACTCTAGGCAGAAATATGTCTCCGACTATATAAGGAAAAGACGATGGTCATATATCGGTCATGTCCTACGAATGCAAAACAACAGAATACCACTACAGGCGCTCACTTGGGTTCCTGAGGGTAAGAGGAAAAAAGGAAGACCAAAAGAAACACTCAGAAGAACAATAATAAGAGAAGGAAGAACGTTGGGCCTAAATAATGTGCAAGAGCTAAGAGGAGTGGCGTCACAACGAACAACCTGGAGAGCACTGGTTTCTGCCTTATGCGCCGTGTTTGGTGCTTAAAGAATTTATTATTATTATTATCCCCTATAACGACAATTAATCCCCGTAGCATTTTCCAAATTACTCACTCTTGTTCTTCAACTCTCTCTCTCTCTCTCTCTCTCTCTCTCTCTCTCTCTCTCTCTCTCTCTCTCTCTCTCTCTCCCTTTTCTACCAGTCATCTTTTTTAATCATATCATTGCTAGTTTTATTGCTTATGCATGTAAACAGAATAAGGCAGTCCTTGTTCTGGAAACAACAGCGTAAGAGGAACAGAGACTGAGGAACACCTGGAGAAGAGAGCTGGTGATAGAAATTAAAATGACGAGGGATGCACAGAAAGACCTCGAGCTGATGTCACGTGACAGGAAGACCTTGCATACATTTGTAGAAAGCCTACTCCTTGGGGAGGTGAAAGTTGATGATAATTTAAAATAGTTCTCTTTCTTTTCTCTTCTGATATAGATCGTTTGTCCCCGCCGAAGACCATATGGCCGTACCGTAGGTCATTTATTTGTCCGTTGTCGCGGAAACACGTGAATTACCTATATTCGATCACCCCAGTGTCTGCCTGGCACACTAACTTACTCAATTACTGTTTTTTTCCCCAGGGTTGTAGAGTCGGCCAATAAAAAAAATTTCCGACTTCTGACATTGTAGAAGTCCGACTCAGATTGCGACTACAGTTATTTAATAGTCATTTGGCGTCCGACTCGACTCAGTCTCCTACTACAGTTATTTACTAGTCATATGGCGTCCGACTCGACTCAGACTCCGACTAAAGTTATTTACTAGTCATATGGCAGACAATTCGGATTCGGAGTCCAGACACTTTTTACCAACTCCGACTACAGTTATTTCCTAGTCATATGGCACACAATTCGGATTCGGAGTCCAGACATTTTTAACCAGCTCCGACTCCAGTAAAAAAAAGACCGACTCCACTATTCCGGCTCCCGACTCCGACACCGACTCCACAGCCCAGATTTTTGTCATAACAAAAACTTTTTTGCTGCCCCACGTAGTCCCCCGGGGGTCTCTGAGGAGACACAGAAACAATAGGACTACGGCACCGTCATGCATGTCGTAAGAGGCAACTAATACGACGTTGTGCATGTGGTTGTCTACATGATCGTGTAACACACATTGTTACAGCAACTACTACAGCAAGAGCACGTCAATGTGTTGGTGCAGGGCTTCTTGTAAGGGGCGCCATCTGCAGAGTTAGCTCTATGCTCCGTGGGGAACAAAAAAAAACAATATGATAATGAAATGATGAATGAAGACTATTTTTCATGAAATAAAATGTTTATTTATCGGCACATTTCCATTCTTCTACAATTTCTCTTTATCATTTTGTTTCGTGCCTTATTTCGGTTCTCATTTTTAATTCGTTATGTCAGTTCTGCATATAATCATTTGTAGCATTCATATCCAGCATTCCCAGTGTTCAGGATTGCACCTTCTTCTATATTTTACCTTGTTTTTCTCACTCTCATACTATTTCTACTTATTCGACATATTCCTTCTTCTTGTTCCTGAATTCTTTCTATCCAAACAACCTGTCGTTATTTTGTTTCAACATTTCTATCTTCTTTCTATCATTCTTCATTCCTAATCCTCTTCTTGTTATCTACTGTAAATATATATATATATATATATATATATATATATATATATATATATAATATATATATATATATATATATATATATATATATATATATATATATATATATATATATATATATATATATATATATATATATTATTGCGCTTTTTCTGTAGCGAGGCAGAAACTAAAATTGTTTTGCCATCTCACGAGAATGAAGCCCGATAAATTACCACGACATGCCTACAACAGTAAAAGATCTAGTTTCAGGACATGAGGAAGGCCAACAGGCAAATGGATAAACAATATTTCAGAAACTCACAAAAAAGGGCTCACATAAGCCAATGTGGCACAGGAGTCTCAAGGACGAAAACGTCAGCTCCACACTCTGCTTCGTGGCAAAAGTAGACAGAATAAGTAAGTAGTGAAGAAGTTCCTTCTATTAATCCTACTTGTCTTTTTTAAATGTGTATGTTATTTCTGTGTTTAAAATTAAAATCATTACATATTTAGGTCAATCTATAATTCCCTTTCATGGTTTCTCATCTTCTCTGTTTATCTTAGTCAAAGCGCTCTTCTCCGTAAAACCTGGCCATATCGGGTGACGTAATTACTGCATAGAAAATGTAGAAGTGGGAGCGGGGAATTCTGCAATAATAAACGGGCGGGAGATGGAAGAAAAATAGGATATTTTGTTTCGTTGCTTTCGGGGCATAATTTTGAAATTCTCATTCACTACCACTTAGCCAGGGACTTCAATGGAGTTTGGTCACACAGAAATACAAAAATGAAAGAAATATAATATCATAGAAAATATGAAATGAAACAAAATATTTAGGTCGATAATATTAGTAATATAATATTTTAGGCGTGTAAAAATACATAACGCCTTACTGAAGACCATAATAGATTCTTTAAGTTGCGCCAAACAAACGGAAGACAGATAATGTGGCAGAAACCATGGCAGGAAAAAGTCTGTCCAGGTTGCAATAAGACAGGAATTTTCTATCAGAGTGCACCATCAAAAAGAGACACATAACGCCTTACTGAAGACAAGAGACAGGATAATAGATGGTGTACCACCAAGACAAGAGTTGAAAGCAACCGTGCAAACGGAAGACAGAGCTAATGTGGCAAGATAACATCAACAGATGGACAGGAAAAAGTCTGTCAGAGTGTACCACCAAGACAAGAGACAGGAAAGAGTCTATCAGAGTGTACCATCAAGACAAGAGACAGAAGACGATGGAGATCCATTGAAACCGATCTTCGTTGTGGAGATTGCACCTGATGATGATGAAGGCTTTTTTATTCTCTGCTTATTATTATTGTTGTTGTTTGCGGAAGGTCTGACCCCAAATTACCCCGAGTATATCCCAGGGGTCTCAGATGAGACAAAGAATAAACAGGACTACTACATCCCAGGCATGTCGTACAAGGCGGCAAGTACGAGGTAGTGTATGTGGCTGGCAACCTCATCATTTAAAACAAATTGCCACAGAAACCACCACTACAACAACATGTAACTGCTTGGTGTAGGCTTCCTGTAAGAGGAGTAGCTACAGTGGGGGCTCACTGGTCCGTACGGAGCGCAAACGACAATGATGATGATGATGATGATGATAATGATGATGATGATGGTGATGATGATGATGATGGTGATGATGATGATGATGATGATGGTGATGATGATGATAATGATGATGATGATGATGATGATGATGATGATGATGATGATGATGGTGATGATGATGATGATGATGATGATGATGTGTCTGAATGCTAAAGAGAAAGCAGTTGTGGTTTAATGTTAGATTACGTGTGGTATTGTTGATTTTAGAACGAGAGAAAGAGTGAAGGAGACTATGAGAGAGATACAGAGAACGAGAGAAAGAAAGAGGGAAGGGGGAGACGTCAACATCATGTTACAGGTACCAACCAGATGGATGCTTCCATTTGACAATCGGCTCCACGAGAAGAGTAGGTAGAGCAATGGAAGATTGATGATGTTGCCAGTAGTAATGAATGATGAATGTTAATGGTAATACAAATATTAATTGTAGTAGTGATGATTGTAATGATGTGAGGAGTACTAATGATGGGGATGGTGATGTTGTTAGTAGAAGTAATCATTTTACGAGTCGTGATGATTGTGATAATGTTAGTGGTAGTGATGTTGTTGTGATGTTGTTGTTAGTGGAAGTGATGTTGTTGTTAGTGGTAGTGATGTTGTTGTTAGTGGTAGTGTTGTTGTTGTTGTTAGTGGTAGTGATGTTGTTGTTGTTAGTGGTAGTGATGTTGTTGTTAGTGGTAGTGATGTTGTTGTTAGTGGTAGTGATGTTGTTGTTGTTAGTGGTAGTGATGTTGTTGTTAGTGGTAGTGATGTTGTTGTTAGTGGTAGTGATGTTGTTGTTAGTGGTAGTGATGTTGTTGTTAGTGGTAGTGATGTTGTTGTTGTTAGTGGTAGTGATGTTGTTGTTAGTGGTAGTGATGTTGTTGTTAGTGGTAGTGATGTTGTTGTTAGTGGTAGTGATGTTGTTGTTAGTGGTAGTGATGTTGTTGTTGTTAGTGGTAGTGATGTTGTTGTTGTTAGTGGTGGTGATGTTGTTGTTAGTGGTAGTGATGTTGTTGTTAGTGGTAGTGATGTTGTTGTTAAGGTAGTGTTGTTTTAATTGTTAGTTAGTGGTAGTGATGTTGTTGTTAGTGGTAGTGATGTTGTTGTTAGTGGTAATGATGTTGTTGTTAGTGGTAGTGATGTTGTTGTTAGTGGTAGTGATGTTGTTGTTAGTGGTAGTGATGTTGTTGTTAGTGGTAGTGATGTTGTTGTTGTTAGTGGTAGTGATGTTGTTGTTAGTGGTAGTGATGTTGTTGTTAGTGGTAGTGATGTTGTTGTTAGTGGTAGTGATGTTGTTGTTAGTGATAGTGATGTTGTTGTTAGTAGTAGTGATGTTGTTGTTGTTTATGGTAGTGATGTTTTGGTTGTTATTGGTAGTGATGTTGTTGTTGTTAGTGGTAGTGATGTTGTTGTTGTTAGTGGTGGAGATGTTGTTGTTAGTGGTAGTGATGTTGTGGGTTGTTTTTGGGTGGAGTGTTGTTTGGTGTGTTGTTGTTGTTGGGGTGGGTGGTTGTGTTGTTGTTAGTGGTGGTGTTGTTGTTGTTAGTGGTTGTGTTGTTGTTGTTAGTGGGGGTGATTGTTTTGTTGTGGTGGGGTGTTGTTGTTGTTGTTGTTAGTGGTGGTGATGTTGTTGTTGTTAGTGGTGGTGATGTTGTTGTTAGTGGTAGTGATGTTGTTGTTAGTGGTAGTGATGTTGTTGTTAATGGTAGTAATGTTGGTGTTAGGGCTAGTGATGTTGTTGTTAGTGGTAGTGATGTTGTTGTTAGTGGTAGGGATGTTGTTGTTAGTGGTAGTGATGTTGTTGTTAGTGGTAGTGTTGTTGTTGTTGTTAATGATGTTGTTGTTGTTAGTGATGTTGTTGTTAGTGGTAGTGATGTTGTTGTTGTTAGTGGTAGTGATGTTGTTGTTAGTGGTAGTGATGTTGTTGTTAGTAGTAGTTATGTTGTGGTTAGTAGTAGTAATTACTTTGATGATTTTATTGTTAGTGATGCTGTCGATGATGTAATAATATATTAGTTTCAAAAAATGAAATGCTATGGAATCGTTTTTACAAATTAACAGTACACTAGACACACAGGAGGTTTCAGTGTCACCATTCGCCAGCCACAGGTACGAACAGGCGACAAAGACAAGAAATACTCATACAGACAGGTAAAACTGTTGATGTTAATGATGTCAGTAGTAGTAATGATTTTGATGATGTAGTAGTAGTGATGATGTTGAATATGCAGTAGCAGGGATCATGTCAGTAGTAGTGATGATGTTGGTGATGTTAATAGAAATGATGATGTAGTAGTAGTGGTGATGCTAATTATGTAGTAATAGTAGTGATGATCTTGATGACGTAATAGTATTGAAAATATAAATGCTGTTAATAGTAGAGACGATGCTGATGATGTTAGTCATAGTGATGATGTTAGTAGCAGTGATGATGTTTATGATGTAGTAGTAGGGATAATGATGATGATGTTAATGGTAGTGATAATATTAGTAGTAATTAAAATGTTAGTACTGTTTGTAGTAGTGGCGATGTGAATGGTGTTAGTAATGATGTTGAAAGTAATGATAATATTGTTAGTAGTGATGATGACAGTGATGTAAGTAGCAGTAATGATGGTGATAATGATATTTGTAACGATAATGGAGATGACGCTAGTATTTTTGATGATGCTAATGATGTTGGAATAGCAACTCATTACCGACTGCCACTAATATAACCAACGAACTGTGTGTCTATGTTGAACTGGCCGTGCTTCGCCATAACAACGTAAAACTCCTTAAGAATTTTAAAACAAAATTACATCGAACTGATCTCCTGGAGTGTTCCCAATAGGACGCACGAGTAACTGACCTCTCCGGGAGCTGGTCAGGACGGGACTGTGACTCAAGTACAATAATTATAATAAATAATGGCATAAGGAACACCCAGAGTCCAATACTGCAGAACCATGCTATAACATTACCAAGAAAGGATCAAGTGATAATTTTTAGACTCAGAACCGGCAACTGTGGACACAAATACCATCTGTATAACAAACTGAAAATCGGACAGACAGATATGTGCCCATGTGGGGAGGACCAACAGACAGATATGTGCCCATGTGGGGAGGACCAACAGACAGATATGTGCCCATGTGGGGAGGACCAACAGACAGATATGTGCCCATGTGGGGAGGACCAACAGACAGATATGTGCCCATGTGGGGAGGACCAACAGACAGATATGTGCCCATGTGGGGAGGACCAACAGACATGATATGTGCCCATGTGGGGAGGACCAACAGACAGATATGTGCCCATGTGGGGAGGACCAACAACCAGATATGTGCCCATGTGGGGAGGACCAACAACCAGATATGTGCCCATGTGGGGAAAACCAACAACCAGATATGTGCCCATGTGGGGAGGACCAACAACCAGTAGAACATGTTCTCCAAAACTGTCGGTTCCACGAGAGAAACAGAGTGGCAGCGTGGCCTTGTCCAACCCAGCTGAGGGAGAAACAGTTGAGGGAGAAACAGTTGAGGGAGAAACAGTTGAGGGAGAAACAGTCTGTTGACGAGAAAGACTTGAGACTGACTGCCAGCTTTGTAAGGGAGATAGATGTAGTCATTTGAGAGCGACCAAAGAACAAGAAGAATAAGAAGATATGTATTTCACATGTGTCCCAGCTGTGTCTATAACCGGTCGTGAATGAGGCAAACCTTCTAAGTACCAGAATAATTGACAACTGACAAATCTGTACCGTACAGTCCACCAGGATCTTGGAGTAAACAAAGACATACCAGGTGCACTGTTGCTTCAGGTTATGCTTTAAGAGGCAACTAATATAAAGTTGGTGCATACTGCAGGTGTGCCCTGGGACGATGGCTTTGATCCTTAGCCGCCGACCGTCAAAGCAGTCAGTGGCCATTACGCCTGGTGGCGTCTTGTAGGTCAACAACAAATTGATTCTACCCTGCTCAGTCGGCGGCCACCCACCGCACAGTGCCCCAACTCTGGTTCACCCCCTGCATCCCAGCCTCCACAGCCCCCCGCCAAGCCGTTTCCGGTCGGCCTCTCCCCCGCTTTCCCCCAGGGGTCCACAGCATAGCCGCTCCCGCGACGGCATCGGGGTCTACTCTGAGGACATGGCCAACCCAGCTCCCGCGTCTGCCAGCTATGATGGTGTGCATGTCCTCTTGCTTGCTCCGAGCAAGCAGACCCCGGCCGGTGATGGCACTTGGCCAAAAAATTCGGAGAATTTTTCCCAGGCGTGCTGTGTGAAAAGAGGACAACCTCGACATCTCCCTCTCTGCAACTCTCCAGCTCCCCGCGCCATAGAGAAGCACAGAAAGCACACAGCTCCGATATAATCCCAATCCCGTGCCTGTGCTGTACCGAGAGGATTTCCAGATGTTGTTTAGACTAAAAAAGGCTGTTCTTGCTTTGTTCATTCTGTTGTTGATGTCTTTGCTTGCTCCGCCGTCTGGTGTTACTATGCATCCTAGGTATGTGAAGGCATCTGTCTGTTCCAGTTGCTGATTCCTTACTGATATGGGCTCAGGGTTGCTCACACTGAGCGTCATGACCTCTGTCTTCTCTAGGCTGATGTCCAAGCCCACCCGCCGGCCATACCCACTAAGTCTACCCGTCTCTTCCCGGACGTGTTGATGCGAATGCGCTAGCAGTGCAGCGCCATCTGCATACCCCAGATCCCCCAATGTACAATAATGTACTGCTAAAAAACCTACCCGGAAGCGTAATGTACATGTTTATATATAATAATATGCATATCTCAGACCTAACGGTCTTTTATATTTGGACATGCGCCCTAATATAACCGACTATGTTGAACGGGATGCGCTTCGCCAAAACGAGGCAAAAGTTTTACATTAAAAAAAAAAAAAAAAAACATGTTTATATCCTTTTGGGACCCAAGACGCATCAAAAGTGAGGAATGCAGTCAGCGACCCATAGCTTGAATGCCTGCGTCAGGGTCAGCGACCCATAGCTTAACTGCCTGCGTCAGGGTCAGCGACCCATAGCTTGACTGCCTGCGTCAGGGTCAGCGAACCAGAGCTGACCAAGACCCTACTCCACCTCCACGTGGTGGTCCTGGAAATAGGTTGCATCACTGCAGTCTGGCTGAGAGAGTAGGGATCGAAGAGGGAAGGCAAACCCGGTCCCAAAAAAATTCCGTGCGGAAGTCGGATGTGTCGGCCGAAAAGCGCAAATACCGCAGCTTCGCTGTAAACGGACACAACGCAACCAACGTCCGTTTCAGGACGAACGAGGAAGAAGGAAGAAGATATCATTTTAAACGAACCTCCAAAAACAGAAATATTCTGAAACCCGAAAGTTTCTTCGACGACTTTCGGCTATTTTCGAACACATTTTTGACGATTTTGTGCTATTTTAGGCTGCTGTTTGAACCCGATTTGGGCGACATCTGAAAACCGAAATCCGATGATTTCGGATAAAAGGTTACAGAGCTCTGTATTTATGTGTGTTTAATTGGGGGATGGGGGGGAGGGGGGGTATATCAATGAAGGGATCTGCCCCGGGTGCCAACTACTTTACGTATGCCCCTGAATGGTAACCACATCATGTAAAACAAATTGTGTATGAATGCCTGGACGTAGTTACCATGTCAGGAACAGGTGACTTCATACTTCATAAGGGGCGAGAATGGAGAAGAAGAAGAAGAAGGAGAAGAAGAAGGAGAAGAAAAAGAAGAAGAAGAAGAAGAAGTGATATAAACTATTATTGTTTCTCGATCTGTATTTCTGCAGAATGGATTTCAAATGTAATGAACTCTGCATTCCCGGTTCATTTCGCTATCGATGTTCAAACGGTGAGCAGAAGTCAATGTGTTTGCCTACACGTTTCCTGGCTTGTGTGGTTTCTCTGTAAACATTCAACAGAATTCATTATAAATAACGTGAGGTCACAAAGGACAGTCGACCTCGGAAGCGGAAACGACGAAGATGGAAGTGGTTACTATTGACATGTGCAATGTGCATTTTTTGAAAATAATTCCCCGATAATGCGCAGATGCATTGAGTTCGACAAAACTAAACTCTCTCTGGATTTCCTGGCGAACGAGATGTCAGGAACATTGAGCTGACTACTGCCTTTATTAGTGTCATCAATGTGGAAGTCTGAGGGCGAACGAGATGTCAGGAACATTGAGCTGACTACTGCCTTTATTAGTGTCATTAATGTGGAAGTCTGAGGGCGAACGAGATGTCAGGAACATTGAGCTGACTACTGCCTTTATTAGTGTCATCAATGTGGAAGTCTGAGGGCGAACGAGATGTCAGGAACATTGAGCTGACTACTACCTTTATTAGAGTCATTAATGTAGAAGTCCTAGGGCGAACGAGATGTCAGGAACATTGAGCTGACTACTACCTTGATTAGTGTCATCAATGTAGAAGTCCTAGGGCGAACGAGATGTCAGGAACATTGAGCTGACTACTACCTTGATTAGTGTCATCAATGTAGAAGTCTGAGGGTGAACGAGATGTCAGGAACATTGAGCTGACTACTACCTTTATTAGAGTCATTAATGTAGAAGTCTGAGGGTGAACGAGATGTCAGGAACATTGAGCTGACTACTACCTTTATTAGAGTCATTAATGTGGAAGTCTGAGGGCGAACAAGATGTCAGGAACATTGAGCTGACTACTGCCTTTATTAGTGTCATCAATGTGGAAGTCTGAGGGCGAACGAGATGTCAGGAACATTGAGCTGACTACTGCCTTTATTAGTGTCATCAATGTGGAAGTCTGAGGGCGAACGAGATGTCAGGAACATTGAGCTGACTACTGCCTTTATTAGTGTCATCAATGTGGAAGTCTGAGGGCGAACGAGATGTCAGGAACATTGAGCTGACTACTGCCTTTATTAGTGTCATCAATGTGGAAGTCTGAGGGCGAACGAGATGTCAGGAACATTGAGCTGACTACTGCCTTTATTAGTGTCATCAATGTGGAAGTCTGAGGGCGAACGAGATGTCAGGAACATTGAGCTGACTACTGCCTTTATTAGTGTCATCAATGTGGAAGTCTGAGGGCGAACGAGATGTCAGGAACATTGAGCTGACTACTGCCTTTATTAGTGTCATCAATGTGGAAGTCTGAGGGCGAACGAGATGTCAGGAACATTGAGCTGACTACTGCCTTTATTAGTGTCATCAATGTGGAAGTCTGAGGGCGAACGAGATGTCAGGAACATTGAGCTGACTACTGCCTTTATTAGTGTCATTAATGTGGAAGTCTGAGGGCGAACGAGATGTCAGGAACATTGAGCTGACTACTGCCTTTATTAGTGTCATCAATGTGGAAGTCTGAGGGCGAACGAGATGTCAGGAACATTGAGCTGACTACTGCCTTTATTAGTGTCATCAATGTGGAAGTCTGAGGGCGAACGAGATGTCAGGAACATTGAGCTGACTACTGCCTTTATTAGTGTCATCAATGTGGAAGTCTGAGGGCGAACGAGATGTCAGGAACATTGAGCTGACTACTGCCTTTATTAGTGTCATTAATGTGGAAGTCTGAGGGCGAACGAGATGTCAGGAACATTGAGCTGACTACTGCCTTTATTAGTGTCATCAATGTGGAAGTCTGAGGGCGAACGAGATGTCAGGAACATTGAGCTGACTACTGCCTTTATTAGTGTCATCAATGTGGAAGTCTGAGGGCGAACGAGATGTCAGGAACATTGAGCTGACTACTGCCTTTATTAGTGTCATCAATGTGGAAGTCTGAGGGCGAAGGAGATGTCAGGAACATTGAGCTGACTACTGCCTTTATTAGTGTCATCAATGTGGAAGTCTGAGGGCGAAGGAGATGTCAGGAACATTGAGCTGACTACTGCCTTTATTAGTGTGATCAATGTGGAAGTCTGAGGGCGAAGGAGATGTCAGGAACATTGAGCTGACTACTGCCTTTATTAGAGTCATTAATGTGGAAGTCTGAGGGTGAACGAGATGTCAGGAACCTTGAGTTGACTACTGCCTTTATTAGAGTCATTAATGTGGAAGTCTGAGGGTGAACGAGATGTCAGGAACCTTGAGTTGACTACTGCCTTTATTAGAGTTATTCGTGTGGAAGTTCTAAGGCGAACGAGGAAGAAGAAGGCGGCACTTATCATGACTTGGTCACTGGTCTGTGCACCACGAAAAAAAAACTGAAAGTCCTGCGCGCACTTTTAAAATCTATGTTCAATTTAGCTGTTCCGGTGCAATTCGCGCCGTTTTCGTATTTTACCGAAAAGGAACGAGTATGCCCCACTTAGTAATACAAGGATGATAGTGGCATGTTATGATAATCAAATAATAATAAAATAATGTCTTTGATTTCTCGGCCTACAATTCTGTTTTCTTCATTTGTCATTTAAAATATTTTTCTTTAATTTGATATGAACGCTGTTTGGATGACGCAAACGAGAATGAACAAGATCACAGAACATTTATATTTTTAGTGCATTTTAAAATAATAGTGAGTAATCTCAGTATATGTCGAAGAGTGTGAATTCTAACTCTTCCTAAAGCTCGCTGGTTATAAACACGACGGATGCATCCTCTCATACGTCAATCTCTGCTAGTCTTACTTTTGATGCTAAATTCCAACAGTCTTAATCTTATTGATTCATCTTTTGCAGTGTCATTCTCTAACAAGTGATCATTAACAGTTCTCAGTATCTCTCCCTTATCCATATCCAGTTTCACCACTGTGGGTGCTCTTGATGCTAGTCAGTCAGTTCTCTCATTACTGTGTACCCCTGTACGACCAGGACAGCATATCCATACCAGCTCCTGCAGATTCGAAACTTCTGTAAAAGTTTTCCATTCATGCCGCAGCCAACCATTTTGAACCTTCTGAGGAAGATGAAGTGGTGGATGGAAGCGGAGGTCGCATAATGCTCATATCAGGAGACCCAATACTCAAAAGAGGCATTTGTTTCCCTCTAAGCTCGTAACCAGTTCACCATATAGGACCGGCCACAGGATTAGGAGTAGCTGCTAAAATTAGAGAGCGTAAAACTCCCATAATAATACCGAAAGCCCAAGCCTTAGGACGCTCGTCAAGTGGAAATTGTAGAAGGATTCAGTTCACTGTAAATTCATCTAACTGAGGGATTACTGCATCTTAAACTAGTTGCAGAAAATTACGGTCATTTTGTACATCAAGCACAAGTGTATCTCTTCGCCCAATATTGGGGTAAGTTGTAATATATACATTTTACCATTATATATTTGCATTTTGACATGTATAATTCGCTTGTGGATGTACAGTTGCATATGAGGCTGGCAACCTCATCCCTGCAAATAACTTGACCCATAAACCACCAACTCTAAGACCTGGTGATCTCTTCGTACAGGTTTCCTTACAACGAACCAATAGCAGAGGTGGCCCAGGCTTCATAGAGATTAGAAAGTGGGTGAAGATGTCATGTTGTATATGTTTATTATACTAACACTTTGGTCAATTTGATCTGTACATTTATATAAATATTTCAATTTTCGCATTCCGCGGACCTTTGAAGACCCTCAGTCATTATATTCTAAGTGTGGCCATTGGTGGATCACTACTGCGTAGCAGGGGAGACAATACCGTCACACATACATACATTTCTTTTTAAACAAAATATAATGTGATACACATCTTTCCAATAAAGGGTGTTGATCTGGAAACAAAAATGTTTCTAGCTCGTCCAGTGGGGTGGGGGGGTGGGGACACTTGCCTTGGGGTAATGATAACGAAGAGAGAATTATTCATTGATATTCACATTTTAAATAAACATTCCGCATTAGATCACTTTGTTAATAAAATGGTGAATTGTTACATTCTGACGAAGAGCATGTAACCCGCCAAAATCTGACGGCCGGGGTTGGGAAAAGGGGGGGGGGGATAATTATAAGGTGCACTAATTCACCTCTGGTCATTTCATACGTTCCCATTCCATTCCAACTTCATTAGATCTTTGTAGTCAAACTTATCATGACTTATGTCAATAGTCAATGCACCACGAAAAAAAAAAATGCCTGCGTGATCTTTTAATGGGTATTCAATTTACACAGTGCAATCAATGCGCGGCTTTTCCCGAAAAGGGGTCGGGATTGTTTTCTCATTGTTGTTTCAGACGTTTCAGTAAGACATTTAGCATACAGTAGATAATATGTATGATGATGACAATAATAGAGGAAGACAAAGAGAAAAGATAATGGGCAGTCTGACACTTTAGTGTGGGACAAGATGAACAACAGAACTGATGGAAATAATTAAGAGCTGTGGAGGGACCTGCTCGCCTATTCCTGGAAACAAAGAGGGTACAACGGATTTTTGAAGCTTGTGCAAGATCGCGCAATGTCCTCCCTTCTTTCCCACCACCATCTGTACTGTATTGTATTCTAATGAAAGTAAATTTCAGGCTATAAATTTGCATGACACTAATTTCTGCAAGTGATGTTCGCGCCACCCAACGCCCGACCTTGCACCGGGGCATGTCATCTGGCCTAGCTTGAATTGGCATGTATTGGTTATTGCCCCTGATACTTATGCCAATATCACTACAGCAGCAGCAGCAACAACAGCAATAATAACAACAGTAACAACAACATTATTTGTGGTTGTACTCACCAGCTCTGACCGTGACGTTATTACTGACGACAGTTCCTGCGGTGTTTGTTCCCAGGCAACGGTATGACCGCTTGTGGACTTCCGCCCGAAACTTGGACACTTGGAAGGGGTGGAAATACAACGTGTTGTTGGGAAGAACTGTAAGTAGGTCAAGGACGCTATCCACAGCGCTTCCATCCTCCTTAATCTGTCGAGACACAATTATAGAATGCAGTGACGACAAAGATAAATGCTACATCATCTTATGTGAATATCTACACGTAAAATGTACGCCAGACATTACGCCCTACTATATCTGTACAGGGATGAATGTCAGGGCGAATAGCTATGCACATTACTGGGGGGAAACTAGGACCTACTAATTTACATTTAGACGTACTCGTGTTCAGTAGTTGACGACTTTAGATGTACAAATGTCTAATAGTTTACACCTTCAGGTGTACTAATGTCTAATAGTTTACAACTTTAGATGTACTAATGTCAAATAGTTAACAACTTTAGAAACACTAATGTCCAATAGTTTACAACTTTAAATACACTAATGTCCAATAGTTTACAACTTTAGATACACTAATATCCAATAGTTTACAACTTTAGATGTACTAATGTCTAATAGTTTACAAATTTAGATGTACTAATGTCCAATAGTTAACAACTTTAGATACACTAATGGCCACTAGTTTACAACTTTAGATGTACTAATGTCTAATAGTTTACAAATTTAGATGTACTAATGTCCAATAGTTAACAACTTTAGATACACTAATGGCCACTAGTTTACAACTTTAGATGTACTAATGTCCAATAGTTAACAACTTTAGATACACTAATATCCAATAGTTTACAACGTTAGATTCACTTATGTCTAATAGTTAGCTCTTCAGGTGTACGTATGTCCAATAATTTGCAATTTTAGATGTAATCATATCCAATGGTTTAAAATTTACATGTACTTATGTCCAATACGTTACGACTTTATACATACTCATTTCTAACGGTTCGTGCTGAAGATGCACTTATGTCTAATAGTTTGCAATGTTAGATGTACTTATGTCTAATAGTTTGTAATGATAGATATACTTATGTCTAATAGTTTGCAATGTTAGCTGTACTTATGTCTAATAATGTGTTATGTTAGATGTACTTATGTCTAATAGTTTGCAATGTTAGATTACTTCTGTCTAACAGTTCGTGCTGAAGATGTACTTATGTCTAACAGTTTGCAATGTTAGATGTGCTTATGTCTAATAATTTGCAATGTTCGATGTACTTATGTCTAATAGTTTGCAATGTTCGATGTACTTATGTCTAATAGTTTGCAGTGTTAGCTGTACTGATGTCTAATAATTTGCAATGTTCGATGTACTTATGTCTAACAGTTTGCAATGTTAGATGTACTTATGTCTAACAGTTTACAATTAAAGCTTCTTTTTCTCCACGTATTGGCACCAAGCTGTCCTCCCCTCCAGCCGTGGCTAATGAGATCTACCTTCCCTTCTACAAGTTTTATAATATTACTTTCTACACCCGTAAATTTTGCCATTTAAACAGTCTTCCTTCAAACAATTTTCTAAAAGGCATCCTTCCCTCCAGCAGTTCACTAATAATACATCATTCCTTTAAATAAAACCTTCCATATCAGATTTTCTAAAAAGATCTTCGTAACTCCAACAGTTTGCTGAAAAGACTAACTTTCCATTAAATTATTTGGCGCCATCTCATACAATGTGTACTTGTTGTAAGGATGAATTGACAGCTTTATGTTAGACGTGTCTGCGCATGGTCATCTATTTTTGGAAGGCCTAACAGCACGTTAACAAGAGCCTAGAACATTGACGTCACGATATACGCAAGATAGAAGGTACAGTACTTCCGACTCAGGAAAGTTCGTCAAATTCTTTTCTGTCGTATGTACCATCAATATTACGTACATTGAAGCGTCATTATTCTGTGCAATGTGCAAACGTAATGCTGGGCCTTCTGAATAGTGTAGGTTCTGCTCTTCGCGCCAGGTCCTAACTTTTTTAAAATAACATTATTTAGTTTGGTTGTTGGAGCCGCGGTTAGTGCACTGGCTTCCTAGCTCAGTCGTCCTTGGTTCGATCCCCAGTTGAGGTGGGATTTTTTTTAGACCGCAATCGGCTCTGGGTTCGACCCAGCCTCATAAATTGGGTACCAGAGCAACTCTAGGAATGTTAATGCGGCCAGCGTTATAGTGGCCACATCACCCCTAGTGTGCCGATGGTCGAGAAAACGTAGGTCTAACACCATATTCCCAATATGCCTCAATGGGCATGTAAACGGGATCCTTTACCTTTTACCTCTACACCTCACGGTAGAAGAGTAACGACTAAGTAAGTAAGTAAGTTTGGTTGTTAATAAACAGTAGAAGAGCTGAAAAGCATCAGATGATCTTTATTTGCATCCGCTCTTTCACTATCTCAGTGGAGTTGAATCTAATCTTCGGTTATAATTAGGGTAATTTTATTTTCAATTTGTTTGTGACATTTACATCACAATGTTATTTACCAGGACTGTGCAGGCATGTGACGTGGAAATGTAAATAGATCCTCAGAAATCCGACTACCTTGTTTCCTCATAAGTATTTATGGAGAAAGTAACAAGAACGTATGGGATGGAAATTAATATAGAAAAAAGCAAGATAATGGTGAATAGCCATAAGAAACATGTTCCGACCAACATTACGTTAAATGGGCAAACGTTAGAAGAAGTTAACACCTTTAAATATCTCGGGTTCACTATATGTAGTGATGGAAGATCAATTAAAGAAATCAAGACAAGACTTGAGATGGCCTCAGCTGCCATGACAAGGTTGAATGTGATCTGGAAAAGTAACATCAGTTTTCCTGTGAAGATCAAATTATACAAATCACTTGTATTATCTATTCTCTTGTATGGGTGTGAGGGCTGGACACTCACTGCAGATACGGAGCGAAGGATTCAGGCTTTCGAGCATAAATGTTATAGAAGAATTTTGCGCATTTGCTATAAAGAGCACAAAATAAATGTCTATGTTAGAGAGAAGATAAACACCTATGCAGGCCACCAAGAACCACTTTTGTCAGTAGTGAACGTCGAAAGCTTGCCTGGTTTGGGCATGTAACTCGTCATGACTCCCTTTCGAAAACGATCCTTCAGGGAACAGTCGAAGGTAAACGGAGAAGAGGAAAGCAGAGAAAATCCTGGGCTGATAACATCAAAGAATGGGCAGGACACGGTTTTTCCACACTTGTACGCATTGCTGAGGATAGAGAGCAGTGGAGGACCCTGTCTGCTGATGCTTCCACCATGGCACCCCTACGACCCATGACGGGTTACGGGCTGAGATGAGATGATTTATTTTTTGCAACGCAAAAGCCACGCATTTCGCTGTCTAACTGACGCATATTTTGAAGCCACGCCTATTTTTCCTGTTTACATGCGCTGACAAGTTGTTTACCTACGTTCGTACAGGCTAGATAACAGTCAGCGAGAGCATGATTCGCTTATCGGTATTATCACGCGAGCTGATTGCCAATCATCATTGGTTGACAGACAGAAGCGCGCGTTGAGATAATCGGGTTCTTTGAAGGGAGGCGATGGGCAGGAATTCTGCCGCGTAACTGTTTGATGTTCAACATTTTAGGGGACTTAAGCAAATCAAGGGCGAAAACATTATTCCCGTACCTTGGAAGTGTTTGATCAACGGCAGCGGACGAAATCTAAGAAAGCCCGCTCGCTTGGCCAATGTCTCTGTTGTTGGTCGGCATTGGTGAGCAGAAATCCTTTATCTTGGAAACGAAGTTCCCTGATTCTTTCCCGACTAGGCCGAAGGTGTGAATTGTAACACCGTGGAGAGATATTGCACTAAATATGTATATATTCTGCCTTCACTCCGAGTCAGTTATCAGTCGCTCAGAAATTTCGGATAAATCTAATCACGACCAGACTAGGAACCATTTTATTCGCTAAATGTGTTAAATTGTCCCGTGGGGATTTCAATTTCTGATTGTGATAATAATTTAAGTTGTGCTTAAGTATTAAATGTGTTAAGAGTTTTACCATTTTATTCACTGCTATTCCCTAGCGTTACGACTAGCGAAATAGAAAAACGCGTAGATATTTTCTTACCAGTGGTTCAGTAATGTAAAATCCATCAACCATTTTTTTAGCTGACTTAAGTATAATGTTAAGAGTGACGGATAAAGTGACAGAGTAGTATGCGCATTATATTTCTTTGTGCGTAGTTTTTAAAAAAAAATGACTAGTGTTCATATCATGTGTTAAAAACCGATAGACGCCAACAATCAAGTAGCTAGTAATGACAGGCGATATTTGTTAAGGGCATAGTCATAATTCAATTACAACTGACATCGTGCGCTGAGTGTTTTACCAGGTCGGAGGGGGGACGGCGGCATGCCTAAAACCCAAATCCGCACTTGCTAAGCGAAGCGCGATAGTATAAGCTTAACATACTGGGTGCCTTTTAATTTAATTAGAGGACGGAGAGGATAAGAGATCATACTTTACGCGTGATAGCATAGGATTGTCATTTTGGTTAAATGTTTGTTTTCTTCCCAATATAGGCTTGGTCAAAACCAGCGGCCAGCGTGTTTTCTCTAATTGTGGGCTTTTACTCAGTTACTGAAGGCATATGAACTGTAACTTGAGCTAAACTAGACTTACAAATATCCAGATTTGTGTATTAAATTTATCAGCCCACTGCGGCAATAAACATAACATTTTCCCCGACTACTGACAGTCGTTTTTTCCCCAAAGGATTTTTTATCCAAGGAGATAACGCTGTTTCATAATCGGCACTCATCCCAGAGAAAGTCGAGAGGATTTATTATCATCATCATCAGTTTATAACGTAACAGTCGTAGCACCTAGAGGCTAGACAATACAGGAACAATTTTCCTCCTTTTGTTTTACATCTGTGAACGTCATGAAAACGTCTTGGAAGACACATCCAGGAAAAAAAATTACCTCACCAACTGTGGCGACTACCTTGAACTTATTATTAAATACCAAGGCTAGTCTGGGGCCATATTTGGGGCGACCCACCTGATACTATAGGTTCAGACTATTATTATTGTTCTTTCCAAGGAATACCTACGCCAAGTATTGGGTAAGCAAG
This sequence comes from Oreohelix idahoensis, assembly GCA_024509875.1. Classification (NCBI taxonomy): domain Eukaryota; kingdom Metazoa; phylum Mollusca; class Gastropoda; order Stylommatophora; family Oreohelicidae; genus Oreohelix; species Oreohelix idahoensis. The sequence continues at coordinate 39,809 of JAMPIV010009014.1, forward strand.
TGTGTTTGTGGCTACAGAATGACTGAGTGAAGAAACGAGAGAGAGAGAGAGAGAGAGAGAGATAGAGAGAGAGAGAAAGAGAGAGAGAGAAAATATTTTTCTTTTGTTACAATTATTGAACTCATTTTTGTTTGTTTGTTCGCTAACTGATTATTTTGCTGGATAGCTAAGTAGAAACTTTGTTCTTTACTATACTGTCTATTCTATACCCTAGTGTTAATCTTTGACCTTTTGGGTTATTAACTTCTTGCAGGAATCTTTTCTCAACAGAGGGGAGGGCACTTATGGGGTTATTTTCATAATTATGTAAACTGGATTTATATTGATTTCTATATGTTTGATGTTGTGAGAATTTTAAGTGATAATAAACTAAACAAAACTTAATTTATCGTGTTGGTCAGCCCATACCCAAATGATCCATAGTTTTTTCACGTTTGTGTGTCTTGTAGTCACATATTTGTGTGCGTGTGAGTGGTTATACGTATATGTTATATGTATGGAGAATAGGATGATCTTATAATAAATTATCGTCGTAAAGATAGGCTGGACTAGAGTATCTTCTCAATCCAGAGACAGATTCTACCCCCATAATCAAGTTAATTAAAAATTTAAGAGTACGTGGTGTGCATTATTTTTTTCTATGCGTAAAACAGGGCAGTGCTCAAACAAGTGTCTAGCTAAATCAAGGGAAACAATCCAAATTATAAAATTATGAATCAAGGGAATGTCGAGTTCGATCTCTAGATGGCCTTCAAATTGAAGAAATTGATTGCACCAAATTAACAGGCACAAAGCCATGTAATAGTGACGCTCTAAAAGAAATGGGGCCCTTAAGAAATTTTAGACCAGATTTATAATAAGTAAAACGATTGTTTATGTTTTAGTTTGTCATAATTTATCTAACACTAAAAATAAAAATATATATATTTTTGTGACGTATAATGGAAATTGAGCCTACAGTCATCTGACAGTTTTTTAATCTCGTAGCTTTCTATGATTTGCTAGCTAAAGCCATGCATTTACTGCCTGTCTTTACTCACACAAGCTTACTTTTTAAATCCACGCCTCTTCTCTTGGAACTCAAGCAAACGAAATGTTTACAAACGTTCGTGACCTGCCCGTCATAACAGGTAACGAATCAGGTTTGTTTACCTGGTCTTATCACGCGAGCTTATCTGTCAATCATACGATACCTGACAGACCGCACGTGAAAAACACAGACACTTTGAAGTTCGTACTCAGGGCAAACTGAAAACTCCTGGGCTCTTTGATCTTCAGAAGCGGGCATTCGTACAGAGAAAACCCGTAAGGGAACTATAAGTCTTTTGACGTCGGTTGAAACCTCGACGAAACCTGGCCGTAAGCCTTTATCTTGTAACTCTGTTTCTGATTCATCGTTACACATAGTAACGTGAAAAGTAACATCATCGATAGGTCAGAGATATATAATGATATAAACTGTGGTTTCTTAAACCTGCTATCAGTTGTCACTCAGAATTTTTGGATAGTCTAAGCACGCAGTTCTAGAACCATTTCGCTAAATGTGTTATCAGCATTCGTGGGGATTTTTCATTCTGATTTTTTTTGGTAATAGAAATTAGTGCTTACGTGTTAAGTGTTAGCTTTTACCATTATAATTCACTTAGATTTTCTAGCTGGTAAAACTAGTGAAATAAAATAACACGTAGCTATTTCATCCCAGATGTTCAGTTATAATGTTAATTTTCACCACACGCTTTCTCACACAAGAAAAGACGGTTTTAGCTGACTGATAATTTATGCTAGGTGCGACTGATAGTGACAGAAAAGAATTCACGCTTATTTCATTGTGTATATTAATTATAAGTGCCTATTATTTAATATCATACGACTAAACTATCAGACCCCGACCAAATTAATAGCTACTTAACGACCGGCGATAGTTTATGATAATTGACATTGTGCGCTGATCGTTAACCGTCAGCGGGGGGCGGGGGGGGGGGGGGGAGGGGAGTATAACTCAATCCAACCTACACTTGCTAAGCGACGCACGATATGGTAGGCTAAAGAAAATACCTGTGCCATTTAACTTTAATCAGGACTGACGGAGTGGATAAGAGACCGTTTTGTCCCCGTTTGTGTGCATATATATATATAGCTTTGTGTCAATTTGATGTTACATTTTTTTTACCGCAAGCTATAAACTCCTTGAAAAATTATCTTTGGGTTTTTTGTGCATTAAAAGCGTGTATTTAAAATATTTTTTTAAATATTTTTTATTTTTACTGGAGTTGAAGTCGGTTAAAAAAAATGTCCGGACTGACTCCGAATAAGACGCCACACAACTAGTTAAAAATTGTAGTTGGAGTAGGAAATCGTTTTTACCCACTCCACAACCCTGTTATTTACAAAATGTAGTACATGTTGTGATGTAGTTACATGATAATTTATTGCTGATTTTCTTTGGTCCCTTGACTATTTACAACATAACAAAGTTAATGTTTGAAGTTTCGTCGCTGTCTTCTCCTTCTCCTTCTCCTTCTCCTTCTCCTCCTCCTCCTCCTCATCCTCCTCCTCCTCCTTCTCCTCATCCTCCTCCTTCTCCTTCTCCTTCTCATCCTTCTCCTCCTTCTCCTTCTCCTTCTCCTCCTCCTCCTCCTCCTTCTCCTCCTCCTTCTCCTTCTCCTTCTCCTTCTCCTCCTTCTTCTTCTCCTTCTCCTCCTTCTCCTCCTCCTCCTCCTCCTCCTTCTCCTCCTCCTCCTCCTCCTTCTCCTTCTTCTTCTTCTTCTTCTTCTTCTTCTTCTTCTTCTTCTTCTTCTTCTTCTTCTTCTTCTTCTTCTTCTTCTTCTTCTTTTTCTTCTTCTTCTTGTTCGTACACTCTCGACGTCTACTTTAATATTATCAAAGAAAGCAGTCGTCAGCTTGAGGCTATTTCTATCTCCATAGAGATTTTCCAGGAATGATACTGGTGACGGCAATATGTGGTTTCTATGTTCCTCATATCTGCCATCAATGGTACCTATACCTTGTAGCGGTATGGCAGCTGGTGTACCCTGACAATCCCCAGAGCTATGCCAGTGGGAGATTTACGCCTGGTAGGTTCAACCAAGCTGGACTAGTCTGCGTGGGTAGGGGTCAGACAAAAGCTGTTACTCTGGACCTCTAGGTTGGGGGTTTTAGTACAGGGCCGACACCCCTGTCTATGTAAAAAATCGCATATGTTACGGAAACAACAATAAATGGAAAAACTTTGCTGCGGGACGGACATCCGGAGTCTCAGGCTCGTATAACTGACAGTGGTGAAAGCCGAAAGGAAGCCACTGGCATGAAAACGGATGCCCCGACCACAAAACACGAAACCAGAATTGGTTTTTGGAACGTCAGAACTATGAATGAGGCAGGAAAGCTGAGACAAATCACAGCAGAGATGAGGAACTACATATCCTGGGAATACGCGAGAGCAGATGCACAGGTAAGGGGAATAAAAAGAGCTACAGGGGAAACAGTACTTTATTCTGGCAGAGAGGATGGTCAGCACAACGAAGGTGTAGCCATTATCCTGAAGAAAGGAATGGAAAGGTCTTTACTGGAATGGAAACCCATCAACAACAGACTGATAACAGCAAGACTGAGAGGGAGGTTCACCAACACCACAATTATACAATGCTATGCACCAACAAACGACAGCGATGAAGAGATCAAGGACGAGTTCTATCAACAGGTACAAAAAGTAATGGAAACTACACCCAGGTGCGATCTCATTATAGTAATGGGAGACCTAAATGCGAAAGTGGGAACACACAATAATTATAACGAAAGAGTAATGGGGAAATGCGGCAGTTGAACAGCAAATGAGAATGCACAAGTTAACATGGGAATCACCAAACGGACGAGACAAAAACCAGATAGATCACATAATGATCAATGGCAGATGGAGACACGCACTACAAGACGTGAAAGTAAGAAGAGGTGCAGATGTGGGAAGTGATCATCACCTAGTAGTAGCAAGACTGAAAGTGAAACTCAGAGCTGCTGGACCAGTTGCAGTCAAACAGAAAAGATACCACATCACGAAACTGAAGGATCCCCTCACCAGAAAAGCTTTCGTGGTCGACGTAAAGAGAAGATATGAGATTATCAAAAGCCAGAAAAGAACAGAGACCGATGATGTTGACCAGAGATTCAACACCATGTCAACAATATACAAGTAAAGCAGCAAGTCATGCTTGGGATTCCAGGAAAGAAAGAGCCAAGACTGGATAACACCAGATACGCTAAAAACCATAGCGAAGAGAAAGGAAATGAAAAGAAAGAAAACAGAAGCTAAGTCTCCCAGGTTAAAGGCAATATATAGTGAGCAGTACAGTCAGCTGGACAAGGAAGTTAAACGTCAAACCCGTGCTAACAAGGGGACATTTCTGGATGACCTTGCCAGACAGGCAGAAGAGGCAGCACTGAGAAATGAACAAAGCACGGTATACAAAATAACTAAAATCATCAGTGGAAAACGAGGTGCAAACAATATTACATTAGTAAGAGATAAGCAAGGAAATCTCATCACGACAGCAGAGGGACAGGAAACAAGATGGGCAGAGCATTTCAGAGAAACTCTGAATAAGGAACCACCAGAGACACAATTGAATGTTCCTGAGGCTGAAAATGATCTAGACATCCCAAGAAAAGAAGAAATCATCACAGCAATCAAAGGGTTAAAGAATGGAAAAGCTCCTGGTCATGATAGCTTAAATGCAGAGCTATTTAAGACAGACACTGAGCTAGCAGCAGAACTATTAGAACCACTATTTGCACAAGTCTGGAAAACAGGGACAACACCAACAGAGTGGAGAAAAAGAATATTTGTCAAATTGCCCAAGGGAGATCTTGCAGACTGCAATAATTGGAGAGGAATAACTCTTCTCTCAGTTCCCAGCAAAATACTCATCATGTGACATATTCTTTCCAGAACGTTGTCTCCATTACAGCTGCTCTGAACGCATCACGATTCTGGGCAAGTCGACCTGCATCAGCCAAAGACAAGTTCAGACTCTCTGTGATGTCCTGGGTCCACCGTCGTCTAGGTCGACCCCTTCCCCTTTTTCCAGGGACCATGCCTTCCATCACTGTTTTTTCCAGACTATTATGTCTTTTTATATGACCGAAAAAATTTCAGCTTCCTTATTGCGATGGTATTTAGGAGCCAATGTTCCTGTACGTTTAGTGAGTGCAGTACTTCTCTGTTGGTCTTTTTTTCTGTCCAGGGTATTCTCACCATCCTTCTGTAGCATTTCATTTCGAATGATGTAATCTTTTTTGCAACTGTTTTATTGAGTGTCCAAGTCTCGCAGCCGTATGTTGCTACTGGGAATATACATGCTCTGATCAGTTGTAACTTTGTTTCTTTGCTTGTGCCTTGCCATAGGTTTTTCATCTGTATTAGCTTATGTGAAGCAATTGCAAGTCTTCTTTTAATTTCTACTGCACAGTCGCCAGAGCTGTTAATGATTGATCCTAAGTATTCGAATTCATTGACACTTTCCAGTTCTTCGTTATCAATTTCAATTTCTGGTTTGGTCTTTACTTTGTCTGTTGTCAATACTTTGGTCTTCTTGGTGTTTAGTATAGATTCTGGGCCTCGTGTGTTTTTTGGTGGACAGAAGTAATTGTTCAAGTCCTTTTGGGTTGGTCGATAGGAGGACTGTGTCGTCAGCATATCTGATTTCCGGGATCTGGTACCCGCCGATGTTAAATGAGTCAAACTCTGTGTGTTCTTGGTCATCTCTTACGTTTCTCATGATATTCTCGGCATAAATGTTAAACAGGTAAGGGGAAAGGGTACAGCCTTGTCTTACTCCTTTCTGTACTTCAAACCATTCTGATGTTTCCCCCCTCTATTCTTACGGCTGCCTGTTGTTCTTGGTACAGCAGTGCGATGAGTTGTATAAGGTGGTTTGGAAATCCCATATTTTTCATAATAGCCCATAACTGCTGATGTTGTACACAATCGAAAGCTTTGGTGTAATCAATGAAACAAGTATGTAGGTCAACGTTGAATTCTCTACACTTTTCTATGATGATCCTCATGTTGAATATATGATCTCTAGTGCCTCTACCTAAATACTAGGCAGGATAATTATACAGAGAATCTCAAAAGCAGTAGACCACAAACTGAGGAAAGAACAAGCAGGATTTAGAAAGAACAGAAGATGTGTAGATCATATATTTACCCTCAGGAACATTATAGAGCAGTGCTCAGAATGGCAAAGACAGCTGTACATTAATTGCGTTCATTTTGAAAAGGCTTTTTGACAGTATACATAGGGACCGTTTATGGAAAATACTGAGGGCTTATGGAATTCCAAGCTGCATAGTGTCAATCATAAAAAGCCTTTATGCCAACTTTACGTGTAGCATTGGGCAGAGCAACCTAACCTTTGAAGTGAAGACAGGAGTACGACAGGGATGCCCCTTATCATCCACTCTATTTTTAACAGTCATAGACTGGGTGATGCGCCAGACAACAGAGGGCAATCCAAGAGGAATAAGATGGACTACTTTTCCATATTGGAAGATCTGGAATATGCAGATGACATTGCACTGCTAGCACATTCACATCAACACATCCATGAAAAAACGGATAGACTTAATAAGTATAGCCAGCAGGTAGCTTTAACATCAACCTAAAGAAGACAGAGGTCATGACGATCAATGTGAGCAACCCTGAGCACATATCAGTAATGAATCAGCAACAGACAGATGCCTTCACATACCTAGGATGCATAGTAACACCAGACGGCGGAGCAAGCAAAGACATCAACAAGAGAATGAACAAAGCAAGAACAGCTTTTTTTAGCCTAAACAACATCTGGAAGTCTTCTCAGTACAGCACAAGCACAAAATTAGGAATATATCAGAGCTGTGTGCTTTCTGTGCTTCTCTATGGCGCGGAATGCTGGAGAGTTACAGAGAAGGAAATGTCGAAATTGTCTCTTTTCACACAACATGCCTAAGAAAAATTCTCCGAATATTTTGGCCGAATACCATCACCAATCAAGATCTGCTTACTCGGAGCAAGCAAGAGGAAATGCACACCATCATAGCTGGCAGACGCTGGAGCTGGGTTGGCCATTTCCTCAGAAGAGACCCCGATGCCATCACAAGAACAGCTATGCTATGGACCCCTGAAGGAAAACGAAAGAGAGGCCGACCAAAAACAACTTGGCGGAGGACTGTGGAGGCTGAGATGCAAAGAATGAACCAGAGTTGGGGCACTGTACGAAGGATGGCCGCCGACCGAGCAAAGTGGAATCAATTTGTTGTTGCCTTACAAGACGCCACCAGGCGTAATGGCCACTGACTGCTTTGACGGTCGGCGGCTAAGGATCAAAGAAGAAGAAGATGTTCCTCATATGTTGGGCATCTTTGAAGCAGATGTTCAGCAGTCATTTTATCAGTGCCACAGTTACACTCATCGGTAGTTCCTATCCTTAGCTTGTTGAATTGGTGGTGTCTCAATCTGTTATGGCTTGTGCGGAGTCTGAAGATTATCACCTGTTCTCTTTTTCTGAGTTGGTAATATGCATCATTTTGTATGTGGCCTGGACGCTCTGCGTCACATTTGTTCTTGTATCTGATTCAGATAAGACTCTGGAGTTTGCAAGTGTTTTTGTAAATCTGTTTTCTTTACGTTTTCTCGTTGCTAAATATTTATACCAGACACAAGACACCATCCAGTGTTACACATTATTAGACCTAAAGGTGTTTTATAATTTGGACATGCACCCTAATATAACCAACTTGGCTGAACGGGGTGCGCCTCGCCACAACGAAGCACATTTTTTTTTTTAAAACCCAACCAGTGTTAGTGTTCCATCTCCTTCTCGTCTCAAGCGTCCGATTGGCAGAGTGGTTAGCGCTATTGCCTCTCGTTGCGAAGTTACCTATTTCTGAGTTCAAAACTTGGTGACGTCACGCTTCAGTCTACCCAGCTGCAAATGAATACATGGCTCTGCTCTTGTGTTAGGGAATGCACAGACAGCGAGGAGGCGCACTGGTCGCCTCACCTCAAACAGCGAGGAGGCGCACTGGTCGCCTCACCTCAAACAGCGAGGAGGCGCACTGGTCGCCTCACCTCAAACAACTGAGACGTAGTGCAGGTGAAGTCTCTAACAATTCTCTAACTTTACGGCAATATCTACTTTTATCTCTTTTAGTTCTCTCTATAAAAAATAAATCACTGTTCCTTTTCTCCTATGCTCCAGCACGACCTTCTCCCTGCCCCTGGTGCATACACACATGCAAAGTAACTGATGAACTCACCCAGTCTAGTTCCGGGGCCGGACTTCCGCTGGCCGTACACGAGATTGCTGTCCCTTTGGTGTTGGCGAAAACCACTTGACCGGGAGGTCTGGACATCCACCTGGGGCCTATCGGCCTGGGGTAGTTACCATCAGGTAGACCTAGTGATAAAACAGATTTGTGGAAATATTAATGTTGACATGACAAAGTTGTGATTTGTGTGCAGAACTGATCCATTTATGTTTAATTGGACCACTCGTAACTTGCCCGTAGTCTGTCACTTGTTAACTATTGGTATACTTACCTACCTACCTGCCTGCATACATACATTATATACTTTCTAATGTACAGTACATACATAAGTTCATAACTACGTGTTTACGAAGGTGCATGCATGCATATCTACAGTTATATATGTACATGCATGCATATATACGTCCATCCATCCATCTATTCATCCATCCATCCATCCATACATACATAATACATACATACATATATACACACACACATACATACACACACATACATACATATTATAATCTTTATTCTTCATAAAATACATTGATATGTACTGATATGACACAATAAATACAACATACCAAATAGGAGAGTCATTAGAATTTACAACAATGTGGAATGCGTCTCATGTAGGTCAATATTGGTGATATGTGTGTAATTTACATCGAATACGTTCCTATCGTATATATTACATATTTTTATAGCATCTTTATTCTATGTAAAATATTTTACCATGTAGTGGTGTAAAACATTAAATACAACAACAGTGTGGTATAACAATACAACAGATCGTATAGGAGATTAGATTCTACTACATTATGATAGAGAGTCCAATTGACAGGGTGGTTAGAGTACTGGTCTCTCGCGGCAAAGGTCCTAACACGCTCCAGTCTACCCTGCTGTAAATGGGTACCTGACTTTGAGTTAGGGAAGTAAAAGGCAGCGAGGAAGGAAACTGGTCCCCCTACCTCTCGATGCTGGACCTTGTATGGTGAAGTCTCTAACACTTCATTCCCCTGCTGTAGTATCTGCTATAGGACTACCATTACCTTCTTAACATTATGATAAATGTCTCCATTATATTAACATTTGTGTTTCTTACATCGAAACTTCCATATCCTTTACGACCCCATTATTGCACTGGTGCTAATATATTTACATAATACTCTGGCTTCAAATTCCTCAGTTCCAAAGGCATTAATCCGCTCACACACTTTGCATGTACATGTCCTAACCTTGTATTGTCTATAGTATTTTTCTTTAACCTGTCTACATTTCTTGTCCTTGTTGCCTGTTTGCAACTGTGGCTGACGAAGGGTGAAACCCGAAACGTCCCGTGTTTCCCGTGTACCGTTAACTTGTAACATGATTCAATACCGTTTATATATTTATATATATATTTATATCCTAAACTATCACTTACCAGTGCGATAACACGTGTGTTCTATAGCTTAATTTGTTATTTTACGCGTTCAATGGATAGTAGTTATGAAATTTATATGGTAACTTGTATCTAAATGTGCATAATATGGAATTGTTATGTCTACTTGAAAAGCGATTTGCTCACTATTATTGTTATATCAGGTTTTACGGAGCGTGATTTAAATAAATTTCCAAATATATACACACGTACATTGATACATATCAGAATCTTTATTCTCCAGAAAATACATTGATAGGTCCTGACAAGATATAATAAAATACAACATGGCATATAGGAGAATCATTAGAATTTACATAAAGTAAATTTACATAAATTCCAAACAGCGTTAATAAGGGCTGTTACCACATACATACATACATATATACATACAAACATACATACATACATATATACATATATACACACATATATATACATCCATACATACATACATACATACATACATACATACATACATACATACATACATACATACATACATACATACATACATACATACATACATACATACATACATACATACATACATACATACATACATATCAGAATCTGTATTCTCCATAAAATACATTAATATGTACAGACATGATATAATAGATACAACATGGCAAATAGGAGAATCATTAGAATTTACATAAAGTGTTGAAGACGTCTCAAGTAGTTATATGTGGGTGTTTTTACATCGAACCTTTGTGTTACACATACATAAAAAATTTTTAAGCTTTCTAAAAGACATTGGCATATAATGATATGGTATACCCTGCCAAAAATGAGAATTATTAACACAGTACTAGAATGTGTTTGCCTATGTTCTAGTCATTTTTCGGGGTGAGTTGACATATCTTATAATTATAATATTAGATTCATGTTAGCTTTTATATATATCTGTTAGGGAAGTGAATTTATTTCTGAGGACTTCTCCTAGTAATTTATTCAGTGATAAGGTAGCGCTGTCTACGGCCTATTAAGTGGTGCTTAAACTGTTACGGTTTATCATGGGTTAAATATTAAACTTACAATAACAGATATTAGGCGTAGAATCAGTCCACGAATGCTTACCATTGGGTTAAGAGTCAGCAAAAATTAACTGTCATTTCTGTAAGATAATGTCAGGTGTGGATTGTTCACTTTAAAACTGAATAGTGAGATGCCGGTAATAACTCTGGATTATAGGAGATAGTCACTTATTCCTTTTTGATAGATATTTTTAGTGGCAAGGGAGGATCATTTTATGCTTACTTGTGTGGCTAGGCACTAGTCTATAACTTTCACTGAAAGCAGTCACCAGGCATAGATATAATTATATCGTATGATCTAGCCACAACTGTATTATTATAGCAAGAACATTGCATTTTCTTTGTACTCATTTTGTGGAAATGCTAATATATTTCCCAAAGGGGACATACGATTTATTTGTGTAATGTCAAATGCTGTAATCTGTTTATGTAAATTCATTTAATGTTGTAAGATGAATAAGCATATTCATTTAACTGTAGCTACAGGTTAGGTTTCCTGTATGTTGAGATTGGGAGAAGAGGAGTAGATTGTTGCTGTCAGAACAGTTACTGACAGGTACCTGGGTGTACAAAAGATATTAAGCCTATGCGGGCGCGTGCTGATAATTGATATTTTTAAGGAACAGGAGACATGGTTAAAGACAGCCCTAAACTATCATAGCAATAACTACAATAAATTTAATCCCATAGTGGAGCGAAACTTTCTGTATAAAGTTAGTGTGATTTATTATTTGCTTGATGTAAAAGGGTGTCTCTTTTTGGGTCTCAGTTTCAGGAAGACCGAATCGCTAGAGCAGACTTCAGTCAGGCGAAGAAAGTCATATACTCTACACTCTAACTCAACCACGACAGATTTGTGTGCAGAACTGATCCATTTATGTTTAATTGGACCACTCGTAACTTGCCCGTAGTCTGTCACTTGTTAACTATTGGTATACTTACCTACTGTCGTAAATTTATTTTGAGAGAAAAGAGTCGTAGAAATAGTGGTCCGGTTTAGAGTGGAAAATGATGATGGAAAGCTCAGTGATAGAAAATGTAGATATTAAACAGTTGCTTCACAGCGTGCTGGAGGAGAGTAAAGACAGACTTATTTACGACAAATCGCTTCTCTCAATCTTCTCTTCCGCTCTCCTGGTCAAACAATTATTTGCCAGTTTTCAAGACACGCTTCTGCGCGCACACCGATTTGGTGTTTTTCACACACACAGACGATGTAGATACAAACTATATTAAGCGAATAGGGGAAGTGTTGGGCTTTGGGTATATCCAACACACAGAACTAAATGAGTTTATGTGATTTTATTCACTTTAAACATCAATCACTAACAAATATCAGGTATTACATAAATTATCATAAGTACACAAATGCAAATAACAAATTTGGGAGGGGTGAAGAAGATTGGTATTGACTAAGCCCTTCCCGCTTATTAGACAAAGACAAACCCAGTCCAGAGATAGATAATATCAGGAACATAGGTACGTTAACCTAACAGTGAAGTTAATTACTCTGAAAGAGGTGTTACAAAGTTAGGTATAGGTGATAGAAAAAAAAACCTGTTCTTCCCAGCTGTTCTTCCCTTTACTAAGCAAATGGAAAGGAGGGGGTTTTTAAACAGAGTTAACCAATTAGCAACTCCCCCTTAAAGGAACAATGCAGGGAATACAGAAAAATTATATTACTAGGCAAGAAAGTTAACAACAGGTTTACAAAAGAAAACGATTAAATTTCCTGTCATTCATACACACGCGTGAGGATCCACACTCATATACTCACACACTTACCGAATGCAGCCTCAGACGATCCATAAAAAGTATATAAAACCAGCAAGAAATCTTATGACATATGAACTGTCTAGTCCTTCGATGTCCCGCCCCAGATGTTTGCGAGGGTTTGTTGGTAACAAATATTCTCACTTATCGCAAGACTTGAAGACTAAGAGTTCTCGTGTTTTTATATATATATATAAGGAGTCTATGGGATGGTACTACCACAGTTCGGCACAGGGGTGAAAATGAAGTGGTCTCTTTTAACCCTCCGCTATGGTAAAATTCCTTCAATGCGTGATGATAGTTTTATTAAATCCAATTGAGGGAAAAAAAAACTAGGCTGTCACAGTCAGGAAAATATGTACTCTCTCACAGTAAACAGTAAATATGATATCGCTACTGGCGATGAGTACCTTCCAGTTTATCTTACAGGTTTGTAAGGGTAATTTGATGATTATTCTTTAAAATGTTCTTGGGTGGGCTTTATTTCATTTAATTCTGACAGCTAGGTCGCAAGGGCCGCCACAAGATTATATTTTAAAAGAAATGTTTCTTCAATATGACTGGAAGTTTATAGGATGATTTCTTTATTTCTTTCTTTATTTAGCTGGGACCGCAGGTACGATCACTCTGTGTGAAAGAAAAAAAGACATGTAACATACCGAAAAATCAAGCGCGATAAATTTCCCGTTAAGCCTATAATACACTCGAGTATTTAATTATGTATTTAATAAACACTGCGCGAATTCTAGTGGTTAAAACACATCTATAAAACTAGGACTTAACTGAATTTATTAATTATAAATTCCTTCGCGACTTTTAAAAGTTAATTTAAGCATCTATTATCTTTTGAAATAATATAATAGATAGATCATTATATTTACAACTGGAACTATTGAGATGGTTTAATTTAATAGGTTTAAATTAACACAAAATCCAATAAAATAGAATGACTGAACTAGACCACTGATCACTTTACACAATATATATTACCGCTTTGCACAGAGACAGAATTCACTGCAAATATAAATGAAAATCCATGGGATAATCTAGCAAGATTTCAAATATCGCTAGTGCTTCTATCAAGTTCTGGCCAGCGAATGATAACGTGTCTAGTCTTCATGGTCTATTTAGCTAAAATGGAATGTAAGTTGAGTGGGACATGATAAACTTGACAGCTTATTTGATCTCACGAACTTTTGGGGATCTGACCGCCAAATCAAGAGAAGAAGCCGCCCCCTGGTCTTCGTATCTCCGTTCGCTGCTGCCCGTTTCGGCTTTCCCCCGTTCGCTCGGTTGCGATTGACACCGAGACGCGAAATTAGCGGCAAGCAACTGCGTCTCGTATCAGGGACCACTACTGTCTTTGATAACGCCGATAGTCTCCCCTGAAATCCCTCAGTCTGTCTCTTTGATCTCGTGCCGCCTACTAAATGAGTCCCGGTGGAATGAGTTCTGGCAAACGAAAAGTTACAACAAATGTTCAGGGGTTCTAATGTTATGAAAAGCTAAAGGTCCCTTTTAAATCATCCATCATATCAGGGAAAATTCACTTGTCAAACTAGACGTACGTCACACCTACCTACCTGTCTGCATTCATACATTATATACTTTCTAATGTACAGTACATACATAAATTCATAACTACGTGTTTACGAAGGTGCATGCATGCATATCTACAGAGTTATATACGTACATGCATGCATACATACGTCCATCCATCCATCCATTCATCCATTCATCCATCCATCCATCCATACATACATACATACACAATACATACACACACATACATACATATTATAATCTTTATTCTTCATAAAATACATTGATATGTACTGATATGACACAATAAATACAACATACCAAATAGGAGAATCATTAGAATTTACAACAATGTGGAATGCGTCTCATGTAGGTCAATATTAGTGATATGTGTGTAATTTACATCGAATACGTTCCTATCGTATATATTACATACATGTATTAGCATCTTTATTCTATGTAAAATATTTTACCATGTAGTGGTGTAAAACATTAAATACAACAACAGTGTGGTATAACAATACAACAGATCGTATAGGAGATTAGATTCTACTACATTATGATAGAGAGTACAATGGACAGGGTGGTTAGAGTACTGGTATCTCGCGGCAAAGGTCCTAACACGCTCCAGTCTACCCTGCTGTAAATGGGTACCTGACTTTGAGTTAGGGAAGTAAAAGGCAGCGAGGAAGGGAACTGATCACCCCACCTCTCGATGCTGGACCTTGTACGGTGAAGTCTCTAACACTTCACTCCCCTGCTGTAGTATCTTCTTCTTCTTCTTCTTCGTTCGCCCTGAAAAGGACGGTGGTTGCGTTGTGTCTGTTTACGCCTAAGCTGTGATATATGCACCTTTCGGTCGACACATATCTGTAGTATCTGATATAGGACTATCATTACCTTTTTAACATTATGATAAATGTCTCCATTATATTAACATTTGTGTTTTTTACATCGAAACTTCCATATCCTGAACGACCCTATTATTGCACTGGTGCTAATATATTTACATAATACTCTGGCTTCAAATTCCTCAGTTCCAAAGACATTAATCCGCTCACACACTTTGCATGTACATGTCCTAACCTTGTAGTGTCTATAGTATTTTTATTTAACCTGTCTACATTTCTTGTCCTTGTTGCCTGTTTGTAACTGTGGCTGACGAAGGGTGAAAACCGAAACGTCCCGTGTTTCCCGCGTGTACCGTTAACTTGTAACATGATTCAATACCGTTTATATATTTATATATATATTTATATCCTAAACTATCACTTATCAGTGCGATAACACGTGTGTTCTATAGCTTAATTTGTTATTTTACGCGTTCAATAGATAGTAGTTATGAAATTTATATGGTAACTTGTATCTAAATGTGCATAATATGGAATTGTTATGTCTACTTGAAAAGCGATTTGCTCACTATTATTGTTATATCAGGTTTTACGGAGCGTGATTTAAATAAATTTCCAAATATATACACACGTACATTGATACATATCAGAATCTTTATTCTCCAGAAAATACATTGATAGGTCCTGACAAGATATAATAAAATACAACATGGCATATAGGAGAATCATTAGAATTTACACAAAGTAAATTTACATAAATTCACACAGCGTTAATAAGGGCTGTTACCACATACATACATACATACATACATACATACATACATACATACATACATACATACATACATACATACATACATACATACATACATACATACATACATACATACACACATACATACATATCAGAATCTTTATTCTCCATAAAATACATTACTATGTACAGACATGATATAATAGATACAACATGGCATATAGGAGAATCATTAGAATTTACATAAAGTGTTGAAGACGTCTCAAGTAGTTATATATGGGTGTTTTTACATCGAACCTTTGTGTTACACATACATAACAATTTTTTAAGCTTTCTGAAAGACATTGGCATATAATGATATGATATAACCTGCCAAAAATGAGAATTATTGAAATTTACAAAATGTGTGTGGAATACGTTGTTGTTGTTGTTTTGATGAGTTGATGGGTGGAGATCGGGCACTCAACATCTGATCATTGTTGCCTCTTCTCGTTCCATCTTGGTCTACCCTGTTCAACCTGAAAGTTGGTTATAATTGGGGTATTTAGTGTCATTTTCTTTACTAATTTTGTATTCAATTTAAATAACTGTTGTCTTTTGCAGTTGCTGATTTTTATTTATATTAGTATTTGTCAATTTTATTTTCTCTTTTGTATTGTTTCTAGATAACTATTGTCCTTTACACTTGGTGTTAATTTGTATTAGTATTTGTTCTTTTTGAGTTGTTGTCCCTTTTTTTTAATACCTTGTCTTTCCTTGTCCTATGAGTAGTTATTTTTTGTTAATGCTTTGTTAGTTCTTGCTGCTTAATTTCTATTTAGTTGGATGATTTTCCTGAAGTTCTAACCTTATATTTTTTCCTTTGTTTTATGTATATATCTTTTAAGTATTGATTGGGCATCTCTTAAGGCATCTATACTTAAAACCTTATCACCTGTTAAGTCTATATTGTGATTTCTATAGTAAGTTTTTAATTCAAGCCTTTGTTGTTCATACTTTTTACAGTGGATCAGGTAGTGGTCTATGTCATTCTCTTCCTGACATTCTTGGCAGTGTGGTTCTTCTATCATGAAGTATGCTGCACCGAGTCGGAGACGCCACAGTTTTTTGTTCGATGGTATCTTTAATTCTTCTCTGACCTGGCATGTCCTCGTTGGTTCTTTCAGCAGTTTGAACGCGTGTCTGCCTTTTCTACTTTCCTTCCATGTTGTCTTCCATTCCTCGTTTATAGTTTCCTTCACTTGGCTCTTGATCTCTGACCTTCCCAGTCCTGCTTTTATATTGTTTTTACTTGTTCTTCCCTTTCTGGCGTTCTGGTCTGCCAACTCGTTGCCAGCTATACCTATGTGTGCTGGAACCCACACTAGCCTCACACTACATCCTCTGTTCTCTAGTGATGTATTAATTGCTAGAATTTCTTCCTTTATGTCTGGCCGGCTACATTTACCTGGTTCTAGTGCTTGTAGTGATGATAGTGAGTCTGTAAATATCGTAACAGCTTCTGGTGGGTTATCTTCGATTATTTCTAGACTTTTAAGAATTGCTACCATCTCTGCAGTAAAAATCGATGCCCCTTCCGTTACACTGTAGCTCTTTTTTATTCCCCATTGTGGTATTACAACTCCGGCACCTAGTTGCCCACTATCACCCTTGGATCCATCAGTGTAGACGGCCAGACTTTGTTTAGTTAGTTGCTCTATGAACTTTCTACTTATCATTTTGGCTTCCTTATCTTCTATGTTTTGTTTGATCTTTTCAGTAAGTGAGTAGTCTATGATTGGTGTTTTTAGTTCCCAGGGTGGTATTTTGCTTCTGTATTTATTACTATTTTCAATTGTGTTTGATAGTTCTTTGAACTGCCTTAGGTCTTCTATAGTTCTCCACCCTGTTGGATATCTATCTTTATTTAAGGGGACGGCCCATACACTTGGTTGGTTTTTGACAAATGCTTTATGTGCTGGGTGGGTCACTTCTTGTGCTACTTTACTCCAATAATTTAATCTCAGTTCTTTCCGTCTTAGACCAAGGGGAGGTATGCCGAGAGCTACTTCTAGAGCTTCTACTGGTGTCGATATAAATGCACCTGTAATAGTTCTCATGGCTGCATTTTGAATCCTGTCCAGTTTTGCTTTGTTAGAAGCTGCAGCTGAGTCATAGACTATGCTGGCATAATCCAGTTTCCCCCTGATGAAGGACTTGTAGAACATAAGCATTATTTTATTGCTGGCCCCCCATCCATTACCTTTTACAATCCTTAGTATATTTAGGGGTCCCCTACAGCTTTCTACCAAATTGTTTATATGTTTATTAAAATTTAGTTGTTTATCCAAAGTCATGCCCAGAAATCTAGTTGTTGAGGAGGTACATATTTTCTGTCCTTTAATGGTTATATTGATTTTGTTATTTTTTTAAAAATTTCCTTTGCTGAAAATCATACCTACTGTTTTGTTTACATTAATTTGGAAGCCCCAACTTTTCATCCACTCTGAAACTTTGTCTACATGGGGGTTTTATCAGAATTTTTGTTTGCCATAAAAAACTTTGACAGCTAGTAGAGTGAGATATTAAATATAGCATCAAATACAATAGTCGTTTGGTATAGTAGACAGAGCACAATTGAGATTAGACAGTGGGGAAAACATTTCAGCAATTTAAAATGGGTGTTTTTTACATCGAAGTTTCCATATTCTGTAAGAACCTAAAATTGCACTGATACTGACATATTTACATAAAACCTTTGCTTCAAATTTCCGCAACCCTAGCGACATTAATCCACTCACACACTTTGCATGCACAAGACCCAAACTACCAATTATCAGTACGATTACATGCGTACGATAGCCTAGTTCGTTAATTTCTGCAGTCAATGGATAGTACTTATCAAATTTATGTTGGTAACATTTATCTAGGGACCAATGGGCTAATCACCTGTTTGCCAAATCATTTCGATTACATGTCTTACCCATGGGCCTTGTGCACTTGGGTTCCCTCTACACCTCGTTTCACGGGGTAGAAGAGGTTCCGATTATGAGATGAGATGAGAACATTTATCTAAATGGGCGTCATATGGTATTGCTGCCTCCACTATAAAAGCTGTTTTGTTCTGTCGATTGATTATCGTTAAATCAGGTTTTACGGCATGTGTCTTAAATGAGGTGTTACTGCTGCCGAAAAGTGATGGTTTAACTATTATCTCTTTGTTTATTGTTATGTCACTCTTATTATTGTATGAGGATTTCAGTTTCTCATAAATAATGTCTACAGCTCTATTGTGCCTTTGTTGGTATAATGTTTGAAATTTGGTACATCCATTCAATAAATGTGACACTGTTTCGTATGGGTGGTTACATATTTTGCACATTTTCGTGTATGTCTGTGGGTAGTATAAATGTAAAAGACTGTCGCATTCCAGCAACTGTAACCTTGATCTCACAGCAAATGAAAGTATTTTATCACTTAATTTAACATTAGATAGAAAACTAGATGACAATGAATGGTTTACACATTTCATTTCGCGCACTATTCTCCCTTGTGATGATTTACTTTTTAGTTCACTTAGAATTAGGTTAAGTTTATGTGATTTATATGATACATACATACATACATACATACATACATCACACACACACACACACACACACACACACACACACACACACACACACACACACACACACACACACACACACACACACACACACACACACACACACACACACACACACACACACACACACACACACACACACCCACCCACACACACACACACACACACACATACACACATACACGCATACACACATACACACATACATACATACATGTTTAATGGGAACCAGTTTTCATGTTTTATGAAATGGTCTTTCATCAAAGTAAAATTTTCTAAGATTTAATTTTGTACGGCACTCACGATGACCACTTTCCATATTTTACATCTGTTTGTTGTATTCAGAGGAAACAGGCGTTTCTATTTTTACACTCTCGCCCTCACCAACGTTTCCATGTTTAACACGTGTGTCGATTACCCACACAAAAGCCTACACTCGCATTAAATTGTCCGGTTGTTTACACACACAATGTTATGAAAGCCCTCTGGTATTCGTAGCGACAGACATTGAGTTAATGAGATGTCTCTACACACGCGGTCTTTGTTCGGTGGACAAAACAACTGATGAATAGGTCATAGATTGGTTTTCCCACGACAGTTGTTTCAATTAATTTCATGGGTTATAGACTCCTAGTCTTTAATTAATGGCTAATTAATTAACCAAAGGGAGGCTACTTTTGAATAACAGAATAGCGAATGGGAATGGAAGTGCGGTGTTTTTGTTACACGCGTGATTGATGAATGAATCAATCGTTTCAGGTGAACGATATGAAAGTAGCTGAAAATACAAGTGTAATAGGCTAGATTTAACAATTCCTCGCCGCCGGCATAACCATCTCTAAAAAAACTGTTAATGTTATTGTTGATCAGAATCGACATCATCGCACTCCGGGCAAACCCATAGGTGCTCCGTCTCCCTCGGCAAATGTCGAAGGGTATGCATGCTGATTGTCCCTGTAGCGCGCTGGTCTTAAGTTTGATGCCGAACCCCAGCAATCTTAGTCTTGATGATTCATCGATTGTAGTGTCGTTCTCTAACAGGCAATCATTGATTGTCCTCACTATCTCTACCTTACCCATATCCAATGTTCCCACTATGGGTCCTCTTGAAGCTAGTCTGTCAGCTTTCTCATTATGGCGTGCCCCTGCATGACCAGGACAGTAGATACACACCTGTTCTAGAAAGTTTGTGGCCTCTATCTTTGTTCTCCATTCTTGCTGTAGCCATCCATTTTGGATCCTCCGAAGCATGGACTGAGAGTGTGACACAATAACTTCCCCGGTTGACAGAGTCTCAGCCACCTCAGGGATGATGTAGATGCCTCTATCTCTACTCTCATGCTGGAGGTTATTGCCATGTAAGTTCTGCTACATTCAGCAACGACCTTGACCTTTACCCTAGCCGAGAAGCCCCATTCTGATTTCTCACCACTGACTACATTCCGCAGTAGAATTTAAACGCGGCTACAAAGAAATTGATGTACATATAAAGTTACACAGTATACAAAAGTGGCATATTATCAAACAAGAATAACCGCGAGGAAAACGAACATAGATAATGCGTATATGCTAGGACAATGGACAAACAACAAGCAAACGTTATGATCAGAAGTTCTTCTTCTAAGCTTCGGCGCTCATATAACACGTCTAATACATTTTGGATTTACAGGACGAAAACAAAACTCCCTAATTATTAATTGTATTACTGAAACGTCTGTAACCAACAATGATAAAATCACGTCAGGTCTTCGGGAAAATACGGAAACGTCGCGCATAGAACAGTGAAAGTTAAATTTTACTCCTATTAAAATAACACGCACGAATTGTATTCTTTTCATAGTGTACCGGTACTTCCAGAAAAATAAACACCTGAAGGTTCTTTCATGACTTCTTTATCTCTTTTATTTCCTTTTTTAGTTCTCCGCGATTTTTTTTAATGGTTCTCCCTCTTTCTCTCTTACCCCGGAGATTGAAGGATTTCCTTGTCATGTTAGAAACAAGTCTCCTCAATCATCACTTATTTACTTCTGTTTTACTTAAGTCTCTGACAATTTATCTCGTCAACAAATACATGCTGATTTCAATAGCTATAATTAGGTATGTATATTCCAATTACATGGACCAATAAGAGAAAATCTTAGATGTAAAATTTAACCCAGGGGACATAAATGTGAGACAAGATTAGGAAAAAAAAGTTAGTAGTGACGAGTGCTACTGTAAAACTGTCGTTTGTTGTCATCATATTTGTGTACATCTTTGGTTTATTATAGAACATTAGTTTTGGAAAAGTGTTTTGAACAAATTTATATATATATATATATATTGTGATGGGGCCGAAAAGACGCCCGCCCCCTTTCTGTTTCTTGGCATATTTATCGCCCATATATTTTCGGTCAGCCCACATGACTGTCAGCCCACGTGACGGCGCGGGCAAGCAGTGCCGGGATGTAAAAAGTCTTCAAGAAGATATATTAGTTTAGGCCATAATAAAGCCTAAGAATTAGTTGTGATGTGTTATATTTGGTAGTCGTGTGTTATATTTAATAGCGGTAGGTTTTATCTGTGTTTTCGTGCCTAATAAAGCAAATATCGCGAGTGTTATTTATGCGGCTAAATTAATGCGCGCAGCGCACTGAAGTTGAGTGATCAGCCATAGGGTCTATATAAGAAGTGCCTAGGCCAGCGCTCAAACATTGTTCGATAGAAATATACTAAAATGGTTCGTACAAAGCCAAATGCGAAAAAGAGGAAAATCTATAGAAGCCCTCAAACGCTTGTCAGCAGCAGCAAGCAAGAACCAGCAAAGAACCAAGAGAGTCGGCCAGAGAGCACGATTAATCCAACTTCTAGCATCGGGGCCGGTCCCTCTCAGAAGCCGAACAAAGCAACCATCAACACGACCGATGAACAACCCAAAGCGTCGAAGACAGAAGTAAACCAGGCTCCGAAGACTGACAAAGTAACATCACCGATAAAGCACAATGTCGAGGCGGCGGCTCCAGTGAGCAGTGACCAGACAACAGCTGCAAAACACGGCCACAAAACTTCGAAGACAGAAGATAGCAATGTTTTGAAGCCACCAAACCAAGATATCACAGTCGAACCTCCATCACACAGCGACCAGAAAAATTCGGTAAAACGAGATCAGAGGCAGACAACCAGCCAGAATGTGACTCAGTCCCGCAGACCGTACGCACAAACTGAGACAGATGTCGGAATGAGCCAACTTCAAAAGCAAAAGAATGCCGTTTCCCACGTGGCACTGCAGGAAAGGATAATTAAGATTACCCAGACGGCAGGAAGTGAGGCCTCGCTCAGGGCCTTACCCGTCGACAAAGTGATCGGTATCCTTGAGGCAATAACGGGCAGGAGAAGTATCTCTAAAGTTTCACGACACTACAACGGAGTTATAATAGCTCTAAACAACACGGAGCAGACAAACCAACTGATGGTCGAACTTGAATCCGGACACAAAGAAGTCCAGCTGCCCCACCAGATTAAAGCTACTGTGGAGATCTTCAAGAAGACCAAAAAGATAGTTGTGAGAGGGATCGACAACAGCCGGTCTACACAAGAGGTCCACAGCCGCCTACAAGAAGAAAATAAGAACATCAGCATAACACAGGTTGAAAGACTGAAGACATGGGACAAGAAGGACACAAACCTAGTTATCCTAACTATCGAGGGGACTTCAAGACCAAGGCAACTCAACCTAGACGATAGATGTCGAAAAACAGAAGAGTACATTCCTCCTGTTATGCAGTGCTCAAACTGCCAACAATTCTCGCACACTAAGAAAACATGCAGGAGAGAGGCAGTTTGTCGATACTGTGCGGGAAGTCACACTTACAATGAATGTCCTCATGCGAAAAATGATGATAATTATAAAGTGCGCAACTCCAACAGAACCTGCGCAAACTGTCTTGGGAACCACGGAGCAAGATACCGTGGCTGTCCGACCTTATATGAAACAAAGGCCATACTGAAGGAATCTGTAACCAAAAACATCTCCTTCAGAGAAGCAAGAAACCGAGTGGCTTCAGGCGGCACTGGTAAACAAGAACAGCACACAAGAGCCCAGCTGATAAGACTAGCCACAGATATGCGAGACATAAAACAACAACTCAAAGTCGAGACGAACAAGCAACACAACGAAGACTCAGATGCCATAAGAGACGAAACAATAGGAGCCGTACAGAGCGCCCAGGCAATATTACAGGAAATGAAAACTATCAAACACGAGATAGAAGTCGACATCGCCAAACTCACAGAGCTAAAGGAAGAGAACGAAGAAATCCTCAAAAGAATTGAAACAGAGAGAAAGATAGCTGAGGATACCATTACAAAAAGTAGAGAACAAAACAAAGAAACTAAAGACAAAATAAAAACCGAAATCGTGCAGGAAATACGAAGCAAACTAGAAAGAAGAGAAGCAGCGGAAATAAACGTAATCTTAAAAAGCATAATGGAGATGCTACCAAAAATAATAGCGACAGCCTTTGAACAACACAAAACGGTAACAGACAACAAGTAGCTACAGAACAGGCAGCTAGTGATCCTTTTCAGGAACAATCAGCTCAAGGACTCGGAAAGCGATACCAACGAAGACTAACGCTAACACCCTATATACCGCAATACAACCGTTTGCAACCCATAAGGCAGGAAAGGAACTCCATGAGAATGCCACGACACCATAAAAATACAAGCAACGACGAAGGATCCAGACAGTCAGCTAGTAGTCCTTTTCAGGGCTAATCATTTCCAGGACTAGGAAAATGATACCAGCGAAGATATTAACTTACTATATACCCCAATATAACCGTTTGCAACCCTTCAATGGGTTTTGGTTGAACAGGGTATCACAGCAAAATATTAGACCCAAAGAAAGAAAAAAAAAAAAAAAAACGAACGGGCCTATTTTGCAAAAGCCGCCCAGACGAGAGAGAAACGAAGTTAGACACCAGAGTGTAGGCTAGATGCCTTGAGCACATTAGCAATCGAGCACTGTTGGGTGTTTGTTTGTATGGTGTTATGTTCGTTGGTTTATTTGTTTAATGTTTGCTTTGTGTGCTTGTAGTCACTGACAGGGTTGTAGAAATAAATACAGCCCCTGCCTCAGAATCAAGAGTTGTTATTGTTGTTCGGGTCGGTGCGAGTGTGAAAAGAGAGTGATCAAATATCACAACGTCATCATCATCATCTCGTCCACCCTATCACATATATATATATATTTTTGTTGTTGTTGTTGTTGTTACATAACCGCAGTTAGCTTCTTCGCGTTGACTATTTCTCTCTCGAGTATTATTTGTTATTTGACAATTCATTATTATTCTCGCATGTCGTCTGTTTGGTCTTTGTAATTTTCTCATTCATGCATCCCCATCCAAAGATAACCTGGCGGAGAACAGTGGAGGCTGAGATGCACAGCATGAACCAGAGTTAGAGCACGTTATGAAGGATGACCATCGACCGAGTAAAGTAAGGACAGTCTGATGCTGCTCTACAAGACGTCACTAGGCGTGATGGACGCTGATTGCTTTGTCAGCTAAAGCTAAGGGTCCAAGAAGAAGACTCATCCCCTACAGCTCCACAGGGAGCACAGGTCTTCAACAAAACTCTTGCCAAGTTCAACTGTCCTGTGCCATCAACTCAAGCTCTTTCAACCCATTCATCATCATTTTCATTGATCTATCCAGCTCTCTTCTCCGTGGGTTTTGCGGTTCACCTCAGTAACGTTTACGTAATACTATCAACCGGTTTTTCTCAAGATGTGTCCTATCCATCGCTAGCTTCTTCTTCTCATCCCCACTTCAACTGGCACTTAGAATGCTTTTGTCATCAGTTCCATATTGGTGTCGGCGTCTGTGGCCTAATGGATATGAACGCAGTTTCATAATCCAGATATACCAGGTTCGAAACCTGCTGCAGGCGGTTTGGTAGCAGATCGCTTTGTGTGGATTTTTAACAATGGTATAAGCGCCGTACCGTTCAGAAAGCAATGGCAAACCACTGAATGAAAAAAAATTGCCTAGAAAAAACACAAACAACCAATAAAAGCTGGGGTTGATTGCCACGCCCTGTAAAGGATAAGCAACTAACTCCATATTGGTGATTTTCTCATATAATTTTCCTTTTCGGTTCAACTGGAACATTGAGCCACCACTGTAGCACACCCCTTACAGGAAGCCTCCACTACACACCCACCTGCTCTTACAAATATGGTTTCTGTAGCAACCCGTTTTACGTGATGAGATTGCCTGCCTCATGCCTTACCTCCTAATAGTCCTCTTGTACAACATGTCCCAGAATGCATTAGTCCTATTCGTTTGTCTTATCTGAGACCTCTTGGAACTACACGAGATTGATTTTGTAATAGCCTTCCTATGTTTCTCACCTTTATTTTCTGTTATGACCGTAGCTGACGAATGTTAGTCCCGAAACCTTCCGTGTTTCTGGTCTATTATTAATTTGTGAGAAGAAAAAAACAACAGTAAAGGTAGTCCGATATCAGATACTGCCTTAGTGGAGTAACGTGTTAGAGACTTCACAATACTAGGTCCAGCTTTTTTATGAGATGGAGAGACCAGTTGCCCTTCTCGCTGACGTTGCCTTCCCTAACTCAAGAGCAGAATGGGTAAACTAAAGCATGACGCGACCAGATCTCGATCCTGGAACCCAGGGACTTTACCGCGAGAGGACAGCTCTCTAACTACTTAGCCAATGGGACACTCTTTAATTTGTAAACTTGACTCAAATACTATTTTTGTTTAGTTTAAACAAAACAAAAAACCAACCCAACAAAGACACCTTTTATGGAGAAAAGATCAGTGAGATTGACAGACAAGATAGATCGGGAGAGATATCGCTCTACCAATGAAAGAAGAACTGACTCTCAGATCACGTGGTTTAAAAATAGACAGCTAATCCGCCGTTCAGCTCAACAATGACAAACAAGAAGTCCACGACACGTGACACAAATAAATTAACATGATTGTCATATAGATTAATTTGATTCATGTTATAAATTAAGATGATTGATGTTATGAACTAATACGATTGATTTTATAAATGAACACGATTGATCTTGTAAATTGTTATTGTTGAAAAGAATCGACATCATTGCACTCCGGGCAAACCCATAGGTGCCCAGTCTCCCTCAGTATATATCGAAGAGTGTGAATGCTAACCGTTCCTGTAGCTCGCTGGTTATAAACACGACGGATGCATCCTCTCATACGTCCATCTCTGCCAGCCTGACGTTTGATGCCAAATTCCAATAGTCTTAAGGCCAGGAGCGGGCATGAAATTAACGTCAAAATACAAAAATGATGGATTTTGGGATTAGTCCATTTTCTGATACTTTAGCATCTCCTAAATCTAAATATAACAGAATTAAACGTCAAAATGCATTCTAACAATATGTATTTTGACTTTGAAAAAGGTATGGTATGGAGTGATTTTCTCAAACTCGAGAAAAAATGACTCATTAGACCGAGTTTTTTTTACATAGCAACCAAGCTTACACCCCTACATATTATACATCGTTGAATTCGTCCAAATCTGCACTTTACTGTAAGCAGGTCACTTATTTCGGGATTCCAAATGCCAGATTGGAAATTTATAATTTCCAAGTCAACAATAAGGGTTTCCCCTCGATTCTAAATTTTTAATTGGCTGTGCGCGTTCACGTGACCGGCAACGACAATATGGCCGCGTGTTTACATTAAGGTTCGAAATTACAGTTTTGTTTAGTAATAGTTGTGACAATGCCTATAAAAACGAGATGCTCTCATTATCTCCAACTGGAATAGGCCAGAGTTAGAGATGGAAGCAAGACTTAGCCTACACTGGAGGTAAAATGTACTTATTGTGACGATGTAATGGTAAAAACTGGGACATTAGTACTCAGGCAAGGAGGGTTGAAATAAAACACAGCGGACCGTTTGTTCGATGTGGCCTCTGACAAGAATTTAGAGACGCAGTAAACAGGAGTAAGGGTTAGGCTTAGTGGTTGAAATGAAGCAGACAGGACCAGAGATAATACCCTTGAAGCAACCAAAAGACACTAAATACAGCAACAGTCTGTGTTTTCACATTTTATATTGTTAGGATGATGCAATAGACTGCAATGATTGCTTTTAGTGTGCCCTAAAATAGCGGATGATGCAACAATCTGTAGTACAATGAAAATATCCATTTTTTACTAGGTGGTCTTAAACTTTTGGCCACGACTGTACATCGACAAAATTTGTGCAGTAAAGCTAATTATCACTGACTTTCTTCTACCATGTTCATATGATTTTCCGCGATGAAGAATCAGTGGCCCGAGACGAAGCGTCGTAACATTTTAAAAAGACTTAAAAGACATTTCCCTACTCATCTAAGGGTCCGGTTCTTGGGTGATTGCCGCCTTAGACAACTATCACAGTTGCCGCCTTAGGCAACTATCACAGTTGCCGCCTTAGGCAACTATCACAGTTGCCGCCTTAGACAACTATCACAGTTGCTGCCTTTGACAACTATTACAGTTGCCGCCTTAGACAACTATCACAGTTGCCGCCCTAGGCAAACAGATTAATTGTCGCTTTCGGCAAACAGCTCCTTTGCCGCTCTAGAGAAACAGCTTATTTGCCGCCTTAATTAAACAAACAGCTCAGTAGCTGCCCTTGACGAACAGCTCATTCCCACCCCCAAGTAAGGCCTATATATATATATATATATATATATATATATATATATATATATATATATATATATATATATATATATATATATATATATATATATATATATATATATATATATATATATATGCGCGCGTGTGTGTGTATGTATACAATCTCTAATTTACAACGGTGTAGAAGGACCACATCAAATAAGATTATTTTTTCTCTGAATTACAACTTTTTATCGTTTTAACAACTGTTAACATCACTAAAATTTGCCCCCCTCTTCCCTCCCCACGCCCCCAAAAAAAGAAAGTTTTGCCACCCAAGGCGACTGGCTAATTCGCCTATTGCTTAAGCCGGGCCTGCACATATATACATACATACATATATACATATGTAGGGCCAAAGGGCACCAAGTGGCATGGGAAGACAGAGCCCCTGCAGCAGGCCGTTTCTCAGTCCAGGTAATTATACACATACAGGTATGTTTCAGGCGCTCGTGAGAAATAAAGAAGCAGAAAACGAAGCACTACTTTTGTGGTGCCTAGCTGGCAGGGAGGATAGTGTGTTTCGCTTCCGTAGCTAGGCGGGGGAGCCGTTCGGAAAGTCCTGGATTCGATTCTCCGGTAAGCCACTCACTTCTGTTGTTTTTCTGTTGTCTAATTTTCTGCTTCTATATTTCTCACGAGCGCATGAAACACGTGACCTTTATGTGTATAATATGTATTTATTTACTGTTTACAGGCCTCAGGTTTACCCTCTTTATTTGTTTAAATGTTTATAAAATACTAAACCTATCCTCCGCCCTGTACTGTTCTGATTCTTCTATCATTTACTAGACACAGTATTAAGGTCTTTGTCCTGTGTAATCCGACTATACTGTATAATAGGGGGACAACAGAAGTGATTGCGTCTTTAATTAAGCTGGATCGCCCTGGGCACATATCCGGTGTTGCGAATCGCGCTAATGACCCCTGTCTTCGAAGCACTATTTTTGTGGTGCCTAGCTGGCAGGGAGGATAGTGTGATTCGCTTCTGTAGCTAGGCGGGGGTGCCGTTCGGAAGGTTCTGGGTTCGGTTCTCCTGTAAGCCACTCACTTCTGTTTTTTTTCTGTTGTCTAGTTTTTTGCTTCTTTATTTCTCACGAGCGCCTGAAATAAACCTTTATGTGTGTAATATTGATTTATTTACTGTTTACAGGCCTCGGGTTTCCCCTCTTTATTTATTTAGGTATCCCAACTAACATAATTACCGATGTATGTTACGTCGGTCGGTCTCACTCAAAATAGTAACTCGCGCCAGAAAAAAAAGTGCGCAACGCACGGTGTGCAACTTGCGCGGCGTGGGTGTTATATAAAACAAATACTTTGGTTTTTATTTTGTTATTTTTTTATATTCTTTCACGAAATTAGTAGCGCTCGACAAAGAAAAAGTGCGTAAAAATTGGTGTGCATGAGCCCTCACCCGATGTACAAAACACGAATACTTTAAAGTTTTTGTTAAAACCATTTATTATCAGGGAACACTCTTTGAAAACAATCCACGCACTTTCACACGAAATGTTGTCATCAAAGAATTTTTAAATTGAATCTAAAAATAACATAATTCTCGCTGTGTGTACGTTGGTCACAGCTGAGGAATGCAACCGTGTTGAAAAATTGTATTGTTTCCATTACATATACTCTCCCGAAAATAGTTACAATCAACAAAGAAAAGCGTTCAAATGACAGTGATCATGAACATTTTTATTACACTGTATAATGGAAATATATCGGTCATGTCCTACGAATGCAAAACAACAGAATACCACTACAGGCGCTCACTTGGGTTCCTGAGGGTAAGAGGAAAAAAGGAAGACCAAAAAAAACACTCAGAAGAACAATAATAAGAGAAGGAAGAACGTTGGGCCTAAATAATATGCAAGAGCTAAGAGGAGTGGCGTCACAACGAACAACCTGGAGAGCACTGGTTTATGCCTTATGCGCCGTGTTTGGTGCTTAAAGAATTTATTATTATTATTATTATAATGGAAAGAAACCAAAAATACTCTAAGAATGTACTTCTATCTGCTCATCCGGGAACAGAAACAGCACACTGTAATTTAAAACCCGTCAATTTTGACGGGTTATTGCTAGTTTTAAACATAATATCCGTGTTGTTGAATTTATTATACCTGAACATGTTGATCATTAAACTCCCAATTTAATGGAGAGCGCAGGCATCTAAAATGTTCTCAAATATATGCATGCATAATTTTGACTGAGACAGATGTTTGACGTCTGCCCGATTCTTGCCGCGACTGATAGCGCCATGACATTGGCCTACTTCCATCATACACTCTCAAAGCCAAATTGTAAAAGATGGTAAAATTCGGATTATGTGTGAATAAAAAAGCTAATTATGTGCATTCATGAACGCCTACTCCAGCTGTTTTATATTTGTGTGTGTACTCAATACCTCAACCATAACAATATTAACATAACCTGGCATCTCCAGTAAGTTTGGCGTTTGACAATGACTGTGTTTGGTTGGATGTGTCGCGAGATTTGGTTATGCTAATAAATGTGCAGCGGTAATACGGGTAGAATTAATGTGTGTTGCCAGTTTGGTGCATTTTTGCAAAG
This sequence comes from Oreohelix idahoensis, assembly GCA_024509875.1. Taxonomy (NCBI): domain Eukaryota; kingdom Metazoa; phylum Mollusca; class Gastropoda; order Stylommatophora; family Oreohelicidae; genus Oreohelix; species Oreohelix idahoensis. Next base: position 70,384 of record JAMPIV010009014.1, read on the forward strand.
TTCAAAACAAAACGAGGGATTTATTTTTATTAATGCTACCAACTGGACGAAAACACAGAAAATAACATGTCTATACATTCTATTGAATATAATTAAATTGGATGACCAGTTATGATCAATCGGGTAATTCGTCATTTCATTCTTACTCAATCGCAAGAAAATACAAGGAAGCACATTTATCCCACTGTGGACAAGAAGATGCTTTACTGAGCTAAAAACTGACATTCCAGGCATTGAAATAAAAAAAAAAATCATAAACACAATAAAAATTAATAGCAACCAAGTATGTTGAAAAAATTTTCTAACAAAGATCTGGACACATGAATACACTGATAGTCCCCCGTTCCCCCCCAATGCAATGCAAAAGGGGTTGGTGGAGGGGGGGGGGGGAGTGGTTGGCATAATCATTAAATTGCAAAATAGAATCCACTTTATGGAATTTGCCACTGGCAAATACTGTAATAACTTCAATGCTGAAGCAGTAACATCTGAAACAGGCAGCGGAAACTCTTATTGAATGCAAAGTGCGAGCAGAAAAACAAATAGTCATCTTTACAGATGCCCTCTCAGTAATAACAGCCCTGTAGAGCCACCATGTTATTGAACGATTTGATAAACTGACTTGAAAGCCTAACCAAATACTTTAACAAGTGCACAGTCCAGTGGATACCAGCCCATTGCAACATTCCAGGCAACGAAGAGGCAGACAAACAAGGGGGGAGCCTTACAACAAAATAACTTATGACACAGCTACAACAACCACACACGCCACGTTCAAGTCCAAATGGGAATAAGCGCACAATGGCCATATTTAAAATGATGCCTATCACCAGCTATCTAGGCGCGACCAGGTCATCATTTTCCGCATACACACTGGACTCAACAGATTGTACAGGTTTTAGTATAGTACAGGGATTATATGTACATGTGTGTACACGTTTTAGTATAGTACATGGATTATATATACATGAGTGTACATGTTTTAGTATAGTTCAGGGATTACATATACATGGGTGTACAGGTTTTAGTATAGTTCAGGGATTACATAAACATGAGTGTACAGGTTTTAGTATAGTGCAGGGATTACATATACATGAGTGTACAGGTTTTAGTATAGTTCAAGAACTATATATACATGTTTTTACAGGTTTTAGTATAGTAGAGGGACTATATATACTTGGGTTTTGAGCTTATAGTATAGTAGATGGACGATATATACATGAGTGTGTACAGGTTTCAGTATAGTACAGGGAATATATATATATATACGAGGGACGGTCAAAAAGTAATGCCTCGTAATTTTTAATTTCATTCAATAGGCAAGAAAACAGATAAAATTCATATTGAAATGTAGCCCCAAGTCTGAACTTCAAAAATGTATTTCTCAATGTAGTCTCCGTTATTTGTTACAGTTTTTGTCCATCTTCTCACAAGGGCATGTATCACCGCACGGTAAAAATGTGTGTCCTTTTTCCTAAACCACTGGCGTATGGCGCGTTTAAGGGTCTTGGTGTCCTCAAAGTAATGTCCGCGAAGATCTTCTTTCAGTGGTCCAAACAGATGGAAGTCAGAAGGTGCAAGATCGGGACTGTAAAGGGGATGTGGTAATAATGTCCAGCCAAATTCTGCAATCGCATCAATGGTGCGTTTAGCGGGTGTGGCGTGTCAGTATCGTGCAACAGTAGTGCAGTTCTCTGATCTTTTAATGGGTAAAGTCGCCGAAGACGACCTCTAAGCTTCTTCAAAGTTTCAATGTAACGGTCTGCATTCACCGTATTTCCCTGTTCCAAGAAGTCGAGAAGAATCACACCCTTCTCATCCCAAAACATGGAGGCCATAACTTTCCCTACAGATGGTGAACTTTTGAACTTCTTTCTTGTCGGCGATGTTGTGTGATGCCATTCCATTGACTGCCTCTTGGATTCTGGTTTAAAAAAATGAACCCAAGTCTCATCACCTGTCACAATATTCGATAAAAACTCTTCTCCTTCAGTTCCGTAACGGTGCAGGAGGTTGATGGCTATGATTTTCCTTGTTTCTTTATGTCTGTCTGTCAACATTCTGGGTACCCATCGTGCACAAACTTTTGAATAACCCAGGTCTTTAATGATGTTCTAGACACTGCCTTTACTAATGGACAACATGGCAGAAAGTTCATCCAGTGTTACCCGACGGTCACCACGAATGATGCCATCAACTCGATGAATGTTCAGCTTCGTCACAACGATGTACCCAACGTCGGACAGTGCTAACATCCACTGTTGAATCTCCATAAACATTCTTCAAACGTTCGTGGATGCGAATTGGGGTCTCGCCTTCAGAATTGAGGAATTCTATGACATAACGTTGTTTTAACCGAACGTCTTTGGCAGCCATTTTTAAACCGTTACAGTGGTGCCACCTGTTAGTGAAACAGGTTGGTAATGCTAAACAGTGCAGAAGAGTGTTTGAGGAATCCTGCTAAATTTACAAATTGCAAACCGATGCAGTTACATACATAAAAAATAGGAGGCATTACTGTTTGACCTTCCCATATATATATATATTGCGTAAAGTGATCAGTGGTCTAGTTCAGTCATTCTATTTCAATGGAGTTTGTGTTAATTTAAATCTATTAAATTAAACCATCTCAATAGTTCCAGTGGTAAATATAATGATCTATCTATTATATTATTTCAAAAGATAATAGATGCTTAAATTAACTTTTAAAGTCGCGAAGGAATTTATAATTAATAAATTCAGTTAAGTCCTAGTTTATAGATGTGGGTTTTTAACCACTAGAATTCGCGCAGTGTTTATTAAATACATAATTAAATACTCGAGTGTATTATAGGCTTAACGGGAAATTCATCGCGCTTTAGAAGGTTATTTGTTTTCGGTATATTACATGTCTTTTTTTCTTTCATACAGAGTGATCGTAACCTGTGCGATCCCAGCATTAAGAAAGCAATAAAGAAATCAATCTAAGCAAGGCAAAGCATAAACAGTGTGTAGAGTTCCCCTGACGCAGAACTTGTTGAGACTGTAAATTTTTAATCTTTGAGGCGATTCTATGTTTGGAATTCCGCTATCTAACTTATAGCAAAGAAAGCACACCCAAAGACAAATTTAACGCACCATCAAACAACTTAAGTCGTAACGGGAAGAAGAACACTGGCCCGAGCTTTGTTAGTTTACTGACACAGAGAGATAATTCATAATTTCCTGAACAGTGATGTGACTAGTTTTCTCACTGGACTTAAACCATACCTCACGGATAAAGTGTACCAGCACGCGTAAGAATTTTATTATCAGCGGCCTAGTCAAATAGACCACACCATCCTCACCCCGGTATCAGAGACCGTGCCCTCCCATAGAAACTGTTATTAAGAAAAGAGACACAACTACAGATTCATTTTCCAGCGATTACGGGATCCTTTTATGTGCTGACCGCCTACCCGCTAATCTGGGGCTAGAACTTGAACAAACACTCATACATTTAATTTGAGGTGTAACTGCTGTTGTGTTATTCTATGGAGTGCAAGATTTTTTCACAATCGGTAAGTGAGAGCAAGATGAGTGAAGGCCTTTGCTAGCGCGTGTATGAATGACAGGAAATTAATTCTTTTGTGTGACCATTTTGTTAACGGCTTACCTGGTAATATATATCTTTTCTGTATACCCTACATTGTTCCTTTAAGTGGGATAGTGGATAATTTGTTAACTCTGTTTAAAACCACCTCCTTTCCATTTGCTTAGTAAAGGGAAGAACAGCTGGGAAGAACAGGTTTTTTTTTCTATCACCTATACCTAATTTTGTAACACCTCTTTCAGAGTAATTAACTTCACTGTTAGGTTAACGTACCTATGTTCCTGATATTATCTATTTTTGGACTGGGTTTATCTTTGTCTAATCAGCGGGAAGGGCTTAGTCGATACCAGTCTTCTTCACCCCTTCCAAACTTGTTATTTGCATTTGTGTACTTATGATAATTTATGTAATATCTGATATTTTTAGTGATTGATGTTTAAAGTGAATAAAATCACATAAACTCATTTAGTGCTGTGTGTTGGATATACCCAAAGCCCAACTTTTCCCCTTATTCGTTTAATATAGTTTGTATCAACGTCGCCTGTGTGTGTGAAAAAACACCAAATCGGTGTGCGCGCAGATGCGAGTCTGGAAAACTGGCAAATAATTGTTTGACCAGGAGAGCGGAAGAGAAGATTGGGAGAAGCGATTTGTCGTAAATAAGTCTGTCTTTACTCTCCTCCAGCACGCTGTGAAGCAACTATTAAATCTCTACATTTTCTATCACTGAGCTTTCCATCATCATTTTTCACTCTAAACCGGACCACTATTTCAAAGACTCTTTTCTCTCAAAACAAATTTACGACAATACCTACCTGTACACACATGTACATATAGTCCATGTACTATACTAAAACATGTACACCCATGTATATATAGTCGCCGTACTATACTAAAACCTGTACACCCATGTATATATAGTCCCTCTACTATACTAAAACCTGTACATACATGTACATATAATCCCTGTACTATACCAAAACCTGTACACCCATGTATATTTATAGTCGCTGTACTATACTAAAACATGTACACCCATGTATATATAGTCCCTCTACTATACTAAAACCTGTACACACATGTACATTTAATCCCTGTACTATATTAAAACCTGTACACCCAAGTATATAAATAATCCCTGAACTATACTAAAAACTGTACACCTATGTATATATAGTCCCTCTACCATACTGAAACCTGTACACACATGTACATATATTGCCTCTTCTATGCTAAAACCTGAACACCCATGTATATATAATCCATGTACTATACTAAAACATGTTCACACATGCACTTATAGTCCCTGTACTATACTAAAACATGTACACCCATATAAAAATAATCCCTGAACTATACTAAAACTTGTACACCCATGTATATATAATCACTGAACTACACTAAAACCTGTACACCCAATATACATTTAATCCCTGTGCTATACTAAAACCTGTACACATATGTATATGTAATCCCTGTACTATACTAAACCCGTACATCCCAATACTTTGAAAGGTAGCATTCTGGTAGTTCACGTCTGAGAAATCAGTCTGGGGGATTCATACACACAAGCGATAATGAGATAATCGTTTCCGCTGTTAGTCTCGGTATCATTATCACAGTTCATCTGTCTGGGGAAGACAATATTTGAAGGTAGCATCTGGACATCAAATAAGTTCCCAGATTAGTGTGTGAGTTGGCGGAAATATTACCGCATTATTTGAAAGAGGTCACGCGTTGGAATATTAAATATAATATTTTAAACACGTGGGGGATATTTTGAATTAAAACACCCTAACCCATATAGTGCTAAAGAGCTCAACATTGGTTTGATTTGAGAGCCGAAAAATACGTTGGTTCTCATTGGCAAGTTTGCCGAGAAGTACAATCTGGGATTTGAACTGAGAATGAGAGATATAATCTAGCGAACTCAGAGACACAGATGATAGACTGCATCGCAACGTCAAATTAGCATTTCCCTAAAGCCAGAGAAAGAAGGATCGGACCTACTATTCCATAATTATAAGTGACAGATCGAATATTTGTGCAACTTTGGAACTTACAAGTAAACCCCCATATATAAATACAAAGACTGGAAACTTAAAAGGACCAGGCTAGCTCGAACTATTTGGGAAACTTTAAAACTTAAAAAAGTAAGCCCACATTTATAAATACAAGACTTAAGTCCTAAGGAATAGGATCACCGTCATAAGAGAATATTTCCAGACCAAGTGATTTGCAGAACACACGTCATAAGAGGAATCAAAATATTTCCAGACCAAGTAATTCACAGAACACCCGTCATTAGAGGAATTTCTCAGGCCAAGTGATTCGAGAGCATATAACATAAATTGCTCGTGTCCATTCTAACCTGTGCGAGGAGATTGTAGATACCCAAATTTTGGGTTCGTGGTTACATGCTATCAGATTGTTTGAAGTACTGAGGTTCCTACGCCACTTGTGCGAAAGAAGAGCATCAACACTGACCGCCTACATTGGACAAGTGTGTGAAGAAGTGCACTCATCACCAAAAAGAAGTGACGAAAACCACCGTGCAGGATTCACCTAGATTAGTTAAGTCCCGATTAAAAGGCATCAGCAAAACAGACCTTTATTACTCCCCTATTAAGTCTCTATGAAGATTCTTTCTTCTACAATTTCACCAATCTTTCCATATTTATTTTAACCTGTAAAAGACTAATTCACTATTAAATTTGTTACATGTCATTTTAAAACTAAACACACATAGTTGATTCAGTTATTACATGTATGAAAGCAAACGTAAGAGCACGACTAATATACGCGTATCTATCTATCTATATATATATATATATATATATATATATATATATATATATATATATATATATATATATATATATATATATATATATATATATATATATATATATACTGTATATATATAGTTACCACCTGTTGTATTGTTTTGGTAGATGGGTGAACTAGTGCGAATGTTAGTGAGGTGGGCCGAATAACTCTGGCATAGAATACTGCAATGGGTCAAAACTGTATGACCAACTTGAAGATGGAAGTAGATGCTGAACTCGTTGGGTTCAATTTACAACGAGACATCATTTAATGCATAAAGACGTGAATATTTCGACGACGTAGTACAGACAATCATCATGGCAATAATCATCAATTCATATAATGGCAGGAACATTTCAGAAATGCATCTACATGTGGTAGACCTCATACATCATTAAGTAAGTATTCATATGGTCGTTGATTGACAGCACTGGCCGTTATAGCAGCAAGGTCAACGGCTTGACAGAATACCGGACACTGTCGAATGGACAGCTCATCTTATATATTATTCTGACATCTTAATCTGCTCCTGATGTCAGAGGGTTGCACTAGCCACTGGACATATTGAGTTCAGCGGAAGCTCTGCCGTAACATGCAGGGTTGCAGGTCTCTGAGGCGTGAGAAAATAAAAACGAGCCGTTTTCTGGCTAGATATTAAACTGGAAGGATTCTTGGTGTCACGGCGCTTTTTCGCAGTGCATCTTTTTGTACGAAATATCAGACTGGCAACATGTTAGTAAGATAATGTGGTGAAGAAGCTGTGTTATTTTTCAATTTTGTGGCGGTGCCACAACTTTACAGTTTTGGCATAACACCAAGAGGTATTAGCAGCTGATGAAATACGATTTTCGACTATAGTAAGGGTCTTTTAGTTGTATCACAGAGACTAAGTGGTCGGAAGGACCAAGACCTAGAGAGTAAGGAGACAGTAGCCAAGTGGTGAAGTGGATTATATTTATGCATTGAGAGGTGAAGTGGAGTATATTTGTACATTAAGAGGTGAAGGGAATTATATTTATGCATTGAGTGGTGAAGTGGATTATATTTGTACATTGAGTGGTGAGGTGGATTATATGTACATGCATATGTTTGTACTTTGAGAAGTGATATTGCTAGTTATATATCATTACCGCATACCTTGTAAGCAGAGAGGATTTTGTTGATATAAGTGAGGTGGTGTATAGTACATGATATTGAGTAGCTGCAAAGGGTGAATCTATAGCAGAAGAAGCAGTGTCTTAGATAGTATTGAGTATTGTGAGTGTACATCATGGACCTAGAGAGTTTCATTCGGATAAGCATCCAATGCGGGTACACTGGCAAAGAACTAAATGATTATGCCAAGGTAGAATTCCAATCAAAAGAGAATCAGGATGCCATAAGAGATAGACGTGCCGAGGAATGAGAACTCAAGAAGGCAGAGTTAGAATTACAAGAAAAGAAGATGAAAGAAGAGAACGACTTGAAACAGTGAGAGCTAGATTTAGAAGTAGAGAAGGAGAGAATGAGATTAGCTTCGGAGGAAAAAAGACCGCAGGTAGAAGCTGATAAGGAAATACAATTAAAAAGAATAGAAGCGGGTGCGAGTGGTCAGAACTCGACTCGGGGGGGGGGGGGGGTGTCTCATCGTCCCTTTAAGCTGCGTCTGCCAAATTTTAACGATAAAATCGATCGACAGTTTAGATTTTTTCCTTGAAAGGTTCGAGGCCGAATGGGTGGCCTGGAAGGCTGACAGAGATCAGTGGCCATCTCTGTTATCCACATTGCTAATGGGGCCTGCAATGGAGACTTTTAATAGCCTCCCACTGGAAGAGCGGACTGATTACGACAAGGTGAAGGAACGGTTGCTCCGGAAGTTCCGTCTGACGGCTGACGGATACCGGACGCGCTTTAGAAACGCTATGCCAAGTGCAGACCAAGACTTCGAAGATTTCATCTCGAAGATCAAACTTCTGCTAAATAGATGGATCGAGATGGAAGGAATTCCAAAGGACTTTGATGGCCTGGTTGACCTTATGCTGCGGGACAAAGTGTTGTCCTCGTGTTCTACTGATTTAGTGGCATTATTTCAGGAACGTCAACCGAAGGACATTGATTCAATGTCACAGTTGGGCCACCATTATGTCCTGGCCCATCCGGACAAACCCATCCATTGTTCTGGCCTGTCTGACGCCTTAATTGCTGGTGTCGGCAAGGTACAGCGCCAACCATGGCAAAATCAGTCAGGCGAGGCAGACAGGTGACAAGAGCAGAAGTACGACAGGCCCTCCAGTCCCTATCAGCCACGCAGAGGAAATTATGGGAACTTCCGTTCTCATCGGAATGGTCGGTCGAACTGGCACAACCGACAGTGGATAAGTGATAGCGACGGAGGAGAGCGCCAAACGAGAAAGCAGGTACGCTTCGAGGAGTCTCGGGACGAAGATCGGGCTTGGAATAAAACAAAACATTCCAAGCAGAGGAGTGGTTCCTCAGAGAGTCGATCTTCCGACTCCGATGCGCGGTCGTCTCCAGCTAAAAGCCCCAGAAAGAGTCCACGCGATGAGTAAAAAAGGGAGCGCAGGCGTTCCATGTGTGGTGGCAATAATCATGATGCTGACAGGTGTCCTACCCCAATCGAACACGCGAATTCCGCGATTGTGTTGGACACAGTCAATAGCGAGGACTGTGTGGGGTGTCGTCCGCTATTTAATTCGGGCGACAATATAGTGTTACGCTGCGGACATGCGGTACCATGTCTGTCGTCGGTCCATGAGACTGGCAAGGTGGCTCTCCACAAAGGTGTGGTGGAGAAGAAACCAGTCTCCGTGTCGAGGGACACTAGGTGTACCACAGTTGGGGTGCGTCGGTCGTGTATCGACGAGTCCTGCCTTACAGGCAAAACTGTAAAGTGTACCACGTTTGGGGGCAAAGTCGAGTCCTACCCCCAGGCGTGTATTAATGTGGACACCCCGTTCCTGTCGGGTAGAATGAACGCGTTCGTCCTCGAGAACCCGATCGCCGATTTAATCGTCGGCAATGTACGGGGAGTGCATAATGCCATGGGTGTGGCTGGAGCCGAAGCTCAGCAGCAGCAAAGTCCCGAAGCGGGCGATCAGGTGGTCGAGGTATCACCACCTGACAAGAAAGTACATCTGAGACGGGGTTCGCGGCAAGTGCCAAGGCACATGAATAGGAACAGTAGAGGCATATCCGAGGCCCGATAGCTGGCGATCGCACAGTATGGGTTCGCAATGTTCCCCTGAGTGCTAGTTGGCGCACACTCAGACGAGTGTTTAGTGAGGTCGCGCCGGTGAGATTCGTGGAGGTATTGTCATTGCGGGACAATACCAAAGTTGCACGAGTGACTTTCGCGAATAGGTGGAGTGCGCGTGATGCAATCAGGTGGAAGCACATGTCGTTGCTCCACAACCACCTGCTGATAGTCCAGCAATAAGCAAGGGATAGGTATTGGTTTTGCGTGCAATTAGTGTGTTTCGGTTAAAGCGAACCGAACAGTGGAGTCTGACCCACGCAACCAGTACTATTCTGATGAATATAAGTTGTTCTGTACAACTTTATAATGTAGTGAAGAGAACTGAGGAGGTGTTTACATGTGATAGTATTAGAGATCTTTTGTAAACGATAAAGATCATGTTATACTATGGTGTACTTTTGTAATTTATGAATTCTTCATCTTAGATCCTTAACCACCGACCGTCAAAGCAGTCAGTGGCCAACACGCCTAGTGGCGTCTTGTAGGGCAACAACAAATTGATTCCACTTTGCTCGGTCGGTGGCCATCCTTCGTACAGTGCCCCAACTTTGGTTCATTCTTTGCATCTCAGCCAAGTGAAAAGAGGACAATTTCGACATTTCCTTCTCTGTTGTTTAGGCTAAAGAAGGCTGTTCTTGCCTTATTCATTCTGATGTTGATGTCTTTGCCTGCCCCACCGTCTGGTGTTACTATGCTTCCTAGGTATGTGAAGGTATCTGTCTGTACCAGTTGCTGATTCCTTACTGATATGAGCTCATGGTTGCTCACATTGAGCGTCATGACCTCAGACTTCTCTAAATTGATGTTCAAGCCCACCTGCTGGCTAAACCCACTAAGTCTATCCGTTTTTTCCTGGATGTGTTGATGTGAATGTGCTACTAGTGCAATGTCATCTGCATATTCCAGATATTCCAATGTAGAAAATGTAGTCCATCTTATGAATTATGGCGCCATAAAGGCAATTTGCTATATGCTTGAATTTTGTGACGAAAGTCTGTTGGGGCTAGTTATTGATTATTTGGTAATGTATGCCTATGTAAGACTAACTATTAGTGTACCATGCTCTGTGTTTTGATAGACCAGGGGTGGACAGTCGTTGTCATTTTTCACGACTGTCAGAACCTGGGATAACCTACTTCATACTCATGTTGTTGTGTTTTTGGTTGGTGGGAGAATGCAGTAACGACTATGGTAGGGGAGAACTATGGCATTCTCTAGTCGATGAGGAGATGCTGTTATGGCATATGTTCGTCCAAACTCCTAGGGGGGTCGGGCGAAGCCTCCTCCGATGGAAGAAAACTACGTTTTCTCTCTTAAAAAGGGGAGGGGGGGTGTGGATGTCACGGCGCTTTTTCGCAGTGCATCTTTTGTACGAAAAATCAGACTGGCAACATTAGAGGTTGGCGACACTGGGATAACTAACCCGTCGAGTCATGTGACAAGGCGGAAGCCAACAAATTAGGCGCGAGAGTGGACAGTAGGAAGCTAGCTTTTTGTCCAAGGAGGACGTATATTCTTGTTCGAGAGAGCGAAGATTCGGATAGCGAGCAAGACGTCTTTGTGAGCGTCTGTGCTTTTCTTCGCTATTATTGGATTTTTGTGCTGTTTTCCTGGACATTTGTGGTTTTTTTGTGTGGTTAGCTTAGGCTTTAGCTTAGGCTAACTTTGTGTTTCTGGTTCTAATTTGGTTTTTATAACCAAGAAGAAAAAATAAAAAAATGCCCGCACCAATTGTGCCAGTTATTGTACTTAACATGGAGAAAGACCTGGAGGGAGGTGAGCTACATAAACCAGGAACACTAGTGATCTCTGTCAATGGGCCACAGGCTAATAGAGCCTCATATTCTTTGATTGCCAGCATTCTGGCCGGACCAGCTGGTGTTGGTACGAGTGGCGTCGCCACGCTATACAGGTTTGCGGGCCCATTCAAGTGGTTCGCAACGCTAACAGCAGCTGCCCAGATGAAGCATTACGCTGGCCTGCACGGCAAGAAATTTGAATGGACAAACCCGCAGATGTCTGTCTACATTGAACATTTGGATAAGGAAAAATCCAAGGGGACACTCAACTGGATGCCCCCGAATATGAAAGCAGAGGCGGCCCAGCGAATTGCAGCAGCGGTTACGGGAGACAAAGAGGCGGACGTGTCTCGAGTCAACACCGCCCACGATAAGTCGAACTTTTTGTTCAAGCCGTCGGCGCACCAGGTGCCTCATTTTGTCAACCTCAAAATGGAGGGCCCAACAGAAAAATTCTAGAGAGTATGGGTGTCCCTGCCCGGGAGGAAAACCCAATGTGCCATTTGTGGGGGAGACGACCACTGGGTAAGCCAGTGCCCAAAGAAGCGGACACTCGCCTCCCAGGCTAAACAAGTGAGGAAAGAGGAAGTGGTGGTGGACAGAACGCCTGCAGAGCAAAGTAGGGAGACTTTAGCAGAACAGGACGGGGCAAGTGAGCTCCTCGCCCAAGATAGCCCAGGTGCCAGTGAGGGCGAGGGTTATACGAAAGTGATGAAGAAGAAAGAAAAGAAAGAAGTAAACAGGAAGAGATTCCTGCTCCAGGCAGCAGAGCCCGTGAGAACCAAAGAAGTTAAGCGTAGTGACAGTAGGTCGCCGAGCAAGCGCTCCCCGAGCAAAAGCGACCTGCCTCCATCACCATCACCAAGGGTGTCTACACCAGAGCCATCCCCGAGTTGGGCATCATCGACACCTGTTGTTGGTGAACGCAGTTCACCTCGACCAAACAGCCCGGTAGGAGGGTCGCCGGCAGAATCTAGTTTCCCAGAAGTGCCAACAAACACCCAAGTTGGTATAAATTGGGTAGCAGAGACTGAGGAAGATGAAGACATGGAGGCGATAATGTCGCAAGCCAACATCTTCATAGATGGCCAGCCTTATGATGATGTAAGCGACGCATGAGTCTGCCTTTACAAGCCTTTTTTCCCTGCACTGGGGCCCAGTGCAAGATGTTAGTTGCAAGCTTCAGGCAGATGAGACAGGTACTGATGACGAACGGTGCAGGTGAAGGCACGCCTGAGCTGCACCCCGAAGCTACCCTCCCCTTTGAGTCTGTTAGAAGCTTGAACAAGAGACTGCCAGTGCGTGGGAAGATGCGCCCCCTCAAGTGGACCCAAGTGAAACTGTCCATAAAAATAAAAATAAAAATGTATCTTATTACAGTAAAGTGTGCCAACACCCATAGTTTAGGAGTGGTGTTAAAATGTATTATTAAGAGTTGTGTTTATGTAAATAGTGTTTATGTAAATAGTTTTTTGATAGTTAGCTTGTCCACAATACACACACTTTAACATGCGCATAGTTTCATTTAAGCAGTCAACTCCCCCCCCCCCCCCCCTACGGAGGTGGGTGAGTTAGGCGACGCAGTCTCATCTGCGCCTAGCCTAAATTATCAGTGCGGAACGGATAGTCAGCCCCAGGTCACTATTCCGTCAATCAGTCATGTAACTAGGTCAACAGGTCAGCCCCTACGCACCCCCTCGACAAGAAATGCAAACATGAACATGTCGAGTGGCCTAGTTATGACAGAGAGCGGTCAGCCCACAGTCACCGCTCTATTGTGTAAGCCATGTGCAACAAGTACCACTTTGTCTAGTACATTCATTACAACACATAATAAACCATCAACTAGTGCTTTGTTGAGTATTTCACCTGTAGCGGGTAGTCAGCCCCAGACCACTACTCCGCTTTGTAATTCAAGGAACACGGACGGTTTGCACTTAGTCCCCGTTCCGTCAGATAGTTTAGATATGGCAAGTGACCACTCTGCCACTTTGCCAGGTAGACAGTTTATAGCGAGTGGCCAACTTCTGCTTACCACTCCGACATGCAGTCTAGTGATAATATCTCTCAATATCAATGGTTTGAGAAATAAGCTGGACCATGTATTTAAACTAATTAAAAAGAGAAACCCGATTTTTTGCTTCTACAGCAAACCGGTGTCACTACAAATTATCACGCGGGTCAAATAACAACTAAATTAGGACTGAAGCATGGTTGGTTCGCCCGGGGCACCTGCCATACTGGTGTTGCCATCCTTCAAATTAATGAAGATTGGGATGCAGTGCATCACAGAACTGACAATGAGGGCAGAATTGTTATTATACAAATACAAAACAAACACAACAAACAAGACATACACACACTTATCAACATATATGCACCAGCGACGAAAATTGACAGACCTAAGTTTTATGACGGATTACACGATATACTAACGGAACATTACAAGGGGACTAAGAAAATTTTAGGGGGGGGGGATTTTAATTGTATTCTATCCGACCTTGACCGGTCTGGAGGCTTCACGAGAGCGCAGACACGAGAAAAGTCTTTACTTGTACGACAAGTTCAGGCTATGTTAGACGAACATGACCTTTCAGATGCATATAGAAAAATAGAACCCAACAAACGAACATTTACATATTATGACAAGACGAACCCATATTTTAGATTAGCTTCAAGATTAGATAGAATTTACACCACTAGTGACTATAACATACACAAAATATACCACATAAAAAACACTCTTAAATTCACAGATCATCACGCAGTTTATACATCTTTAAGTACGGGACACACGCATAAACAAGTAAAGAGATCCCCACATTGGAAGTTTAACAACAGCTTACTTAAAAACACTTACTACACAGAACAAATAACACAACTGATACAAGGTTACGCACAAGACATTCCCAATAATAACATTGCACAATATTGGGATATGTTAAAAAACACAATTAGAGATAGAACGCAGATTTTGGCTACACTTATTCACAAGAAGTTTAAAAAAGAGGAGGGGATTTTAGAAGAAGCAATTAGTTTAACCAAAAGTTTAGACAACACGAACCCTCACATCCAAATTTTATAAGAGTGTTTAGATCAATATAGACAGTATACCTACCAGGGAGCATTACTTAGGACAAAATTACACACTATAACGCAGGAAATCCCTAGTAGGCAATATTTAGCAGTAGAGCAAAACATTCAGCGCAGTAGACAGATTCACGAAATAATTGACATGAAAGGAAAACAGCACACAGACAACACCAACATCAGTCACGCTTTCTTCGAATACTACAAGCAGCTATATACTAAAGAAGAAAGTGACGCAAACATACAAGACAAATTTTTACAATACACAAAGTGTCTAAGTGATGAGGAAAGTGAAAGGCTAGACCAACCCCTAACTTTAGATAATTTGCAAGGGGCACTTAGTACTTTTCAAAAAGATAAAGCACCTGGGCCTGATGGTCTAACAGCAGAATTTTACAGGTTTTTCTTCCCATGTTTAGGCCCTATCTTAATTAAAGTGTTCGAAGAGGCTTTTCAAAAAGGGGAACTCCCGGATAGTTTAAATCAGTCATATATTACCCTGATCCCTAAAGACAGTAATGACAAAAAGTCAATTAAGAATTTTAGGCCCATCTCCCTTTTAAATGTGGATTATAAAATTCTAGCCAAGGCATTAACTCTGAAGCTTAAGCCACACATGCACAAAATAATACATTCAGATCAACAATGTAGTGTACATGGTAGAAACATTAGCAGACACACACATTTCATTAGAGACCTAATTACATACACACATGATAGGCAGTGCCAGAGTGCCATATTATCTTTAGACCAGGAAAGGGCATTTGATAGAGTATCATATGCCTTCCTACATAAGAGTCTTAAAGCTAATAATATAGGGAAATACTTTAGATCATGGATAAAAATCCTATATAAAAAACCTGAAAGTAAAATATTGATTAATCATAGTTTAACTAAAACATTTAAATTAACGAGAAGTGTTAGGCAAGGATGCCCTCTGTCGCCCTTGTTATATGTAATAACGTTAGAACCTGTGTTGGAAAGAATAAGACAAGACACAAATATCACGGGGACTTTTGTCCTCGGTGCAGGGGAAAGAAAATTGCTGGCCTACGCCGATGATACGATATTCTTTCCAACAACAAAGGATTCTATAAAAAATATCTTAGGAGTTTTCACAGAGTTTGGATACGCTAGCGAATCCAAACTAAATATTCAAAAATCTAGCATAATGGGAATAGGTAAATGGGGCAATAGGTCAGATTTCCCTTTTCATTTAACGGTAGTGAATAAAATTAAAATTTATGGAATTAACTTCTCTTTTAATCCCCAAGACCCCAATAAAGAAACATGGACAAAATTAATAGAGAAAATCCAAAATATGTTAGAAATTTACAAATATAAAACGGCTACCATTTTCGGAAGAAGTATTATAGTTAATTGTTTTATTATGCCAAAAATAATTTATACAGCAAATATACAAATAGTACCTAAAAAGATTATAACGGAAATAAATAAACTAATTAGGACCTTTATTTTTAGGAATACCTGGCACAGTATTAAACATACTACTCTAATACAACCTAAAAATAAAGGGGGGATAGCCTTACAGGACATCAACACTAAAATACAAGCTTTAAGGATTAAATACATAGGGGAAGTTATAAAAAGCCCGAGTCTATACCCGCTGGCACACTACTACATTGGTTTAAGATTATCAAACCTTTGTAAGTTGAATAACAATCAACCCCATTTTTTTGGCACACCACCACCTTTTTACAAAATATGTCTACAAAATTTAGAGGGGAACAAACACTTAATAAAACAAGACACCAAACTTATATACAAACTTCTAGTTGCAGCACAGGAAACACCTATAAAGACACGAAGAGGGTACAACCTCTTTATAACTGATTACACACAGAGTTTTACAAACATTCACGCAATAGACATTAAACCACAAGCAAAAGAAGTCACTTACAGACTACTACACAGTTTAACACCAATAGCTAACAAATCATCAATGAAGGCAAACAGATTAGCGCCCAAATGTAAACTGTGTAGTGACAACATTATAGAGACAGAAGACCACTTATTTTACACATGTAAGACAGTGGCCCTGTAAAAGGTTCTTTCTTCTTTATTTCCCACTCTGTAAAGTGTCAGTCTGTATGCTCTGTAAGGAAGAGTGGTGTGTTGTTGAGATCAGGCATGCTCCAGTCTACCCAGCTGTAAATGGGTAACTCACCCTAGTCCTGAGTTAGGGAAGGCAAAGGCTCCAGGGGAAGCAGGCCCTAAACTTGGTCACTTCAACCGACGCAGGATGGTGTATGTATGGAGTAGAAGTGTAGAGTGTGATACCGCGAATGGTGTACTGTTCGTGTGCTGACCAATATAACCACTCATACACTTGTGTCTACAAGGCACCAATGCAGACTGCTGGAATCTTTGTTTACTCAATTTATTCAGACGTACACACTGGGACATACGAGTACATCATGGTATGTTGACATATCAATTTGTAGGTATACATAGCAGATCTGAAGTCATGACACATTCAGAAATAATGGGCAGTACATCAAAAGTTCAATGTCATGATACATTATGGCCGCATCCCCCTATCTGACTAAACGCGTCAGTGAAGGCAGATCGGTCAATAACTAAAGTTACTTGACGTCCATAGTTTGTAGTATATATTATGAAACCACGAAAGGGGGGTTTCTAGCAAGATTGAGATCTCCCTGTCACTGTCCGATAATAGGATAAATAATCTGTTCTCTTGGCAGTGATCAAAACATATGATGACCGAAATCTAACATGGCTGCCTCCCTGAGTTGTCGTTCACTCATTCATAGGAAGGAGAATATAAGCCAGAGTTAATTTATAATGGGTATATAAATGATTTCATAAATGTTTCCATACAGCTCTACGGTGATCAGGTTAATTCACGTAGCCATAACCGCTGCAGGAAAGTCTGTCATCTTCGTCGATACAAAACACGACCCTAGCGATACGAAGCACAATGTTCCATCTAGGTCGAATCGACATGAGATCATCAAAATAGGGTCTGGCAATACATGGAGTCCGAATTATACATTGTACCGTACCTTAGGAGAGTCTCTAACATAAACTATAGTAGAGATACCATCTCCTTTAGAAGAAAACCACTTCATGAATCATATTTCCTTAAGAATCTACCAGCCCTTTGAAAAGTGCGTACCCGCCATTATCACGGTACATCGGAACTCATCACGACTTGTCAAGACAACTCATACTTCCGCTAGACCGGAATAATAAGAATCTAGTCCCTCCTACCCATCCAAAATATACAATATAGGACTGATTCTACTTGTACTAATAATATGTAATACATATGAATTCAGGCCATAAACACAATAAGCAAATTAATATATTTTCTGGCCCTAAAAAATAAGTACAAACGTAAGCGCAATATCCTTGCGCCGGATCAATATCCAGAACGATTACTCCTATAATCAAAAGTGTGAATCAAACATGGATTATCTCGCTTTCCCCATAGACAGTATTCTCATACACAAATGAATGAATGTCTATATTTTTACCATATTAAATAGCCATATCGATTTTTGTAATATGTGCGTCAAAATATGCACGCAACAGATTACCACACCCCTCGGGAAAAAAAAATGGTACATTTTTTTTGGGAAACACATCTAGGAGCAACATACAATAGGCTCACAACGCACCAATAACAATGCGCAGATGATAAGCATAAGTTTTATGACCTTAGAGAAGGTACTTCTCTAAGTATTAATATTTCCAGAGAGGTGTCACCAACGCATACTACAATATTAGCAATGACACAATTTCCACATTAGTTTATACATCAATTTCATCTAAGATATCTTAACATCATGATCATCAAAGACGAAAAACATTGAAAGATCAGCGGTGAATAAATATCAATGAACCGCTAAGTAGTGTTACAATCAATATATGATATATTACATATGTGTACACATTTCAACATAGAAACAACTGTATCAAAGTTGTATAACAGTTATGAATCATGTGGGCATCTAGACAAAATATCTGCCATCACATTTTCTGACCCACGGATAGCTCGCACCGAAAAATGAAATGGCTGTAGAGCAATCGCATATCGCGTTGATCTCGCGCTCTTCAGATTTTTACTCTGAATAGCCGTAAGAGCTTTCTGGTCAGTTTCCACAATGAAATGCGCGCCCAGAAGAAATCTTTGCAGTTTAAGGATTGACCAAACCATAGCCAATAATTCACGGTCTAGGACCGAGTAATTCTTCTCTGCGGCATTTAATTTCCGAGAAATATACATCACAGGATGCAGAGTTCCAGAGTACTCTTGCATTAGTGCCGCTCCAATCCCGGTGGATGAAGCGTCACTACGAAGAATAAATGTCTTATCCTTAGAAGGCAATACTAGGATAGGTGAAGTAGAAAACATAGTTTTAACCTTATCCAAAGAGGATTGACATTCTTGAGTCCAATGGACTACATTAGGAGACCCTTTCTTTAGCACGGAAGAAAGAGGTGACATAATGGAGGACAGATTCGGAATGAATCGTCCATAAAATTGTATTAGACCTAAGAGACTTCGCACTTGCTTTTTAGTCTTAGGAATAGAAATGTTAAGTATCTTACTTGTATTATGGTCTTCTGTTTTTAGGAACCCATGACCAACACGGTGTCCTAAGAAAGATATTTCGCTAAAACCAATACATGCTTTCGATGGTTTCGCTGTCAGGTTATGCTCGCGTAAGATAGACAATAGTTCATTTATACCATTATAGTGATCGTTCCAAGTATCACTGAAAAGACAGATGTCATCAAGATACGCAATGACATCTGAGCGATGAGATAGGATTCGACGCATCATGCGTACAAATGTTGCAGGGGCGTTCATAAGACCGAAAGGCATGAAATTCCATTGGAATAGACCCCTAGGCGTCGAAAAAGCAGTAAACGGTTTGGCGTGTTCGGATAATGGAACTTGCCAATATCCCTTAGACAAATCGAGTTTAGTAAAGAAATGAGAATTCGATAGTCTCGTAAGTAGCTCCTCTAGCAAAGGCATAGGTTCAGCATCAAATTTAGTCACTTGGTTCAATTTGCGATAATCCACGCAAAGACGTATGTTATTGTCTTTTTTTCGTACTATAACCATCGGTGAAGAATATGCTGATGTGGATGGTTCAATAATTTTAAACTCTATCATCTCATCTAACTCTTTCTCTACCTGTGCTTGAAAATGTATCGGGATAGGATACGGTCTGACTCTTATAGGACTATGGTCAGTAAGAATAATGTCATGTTGAATGACATCAGTTTGACCAGGAATGTCAGTAAGGACATCCTGAAATTGTTCTAACATAGTAGAAACTTGTTTCTGCTCTCCTGGAGATAATTCTGGAGAAATTGCAACATCTTTCCATGATTCATTAGAGTGAAGAGGAATCAGTGGAAAAGGTAAATTTACATCCGAGAAACTCGTTTCCTCATCCTGTATTACTGACAGAGATGAGTACTGTCCATGTTGGACTGGAAAATCGTCCGTTGCCTGGAAAACAGGTTGTAAATAATCAGGACGTTCATGGAATTCCGTGAGCATGTTGATGTGGAAGGTTTTACGCTTCCCGTCAATATCGACGATATAGTCAACATCGGAAACTTTTGATATTATATCGTACGGACCTTTCCAAGAAATGAGAAGTCTATTTTCCCTACAAGGTAGCAAGACAAATGCTTTGTCACCTGGACAAAGTTGTCGCAAACATCTCTTTTTATTGGCAAATTCCCTTGCAGTTGCCAATTTGCATGCTTCAATAATCTTGTGTCTAAGTGCGATGACATATTCATAAGAGGATTTTGTGTCATCGACAATATTATCAGCAGTTATAAGATCATGAAGTAAGGACATAGGACCTCGCGGTTTCGCGCCAAAGACAAGTTCAAAGGGAGAAAATCCTGTATGTTCGTTGGCGACCTCTCTATATGCAAAGAGAGCCGCGGGTAAAACCCTATCCCAATCCTGAGGATGATCTTCTGTTATCTTACCTAGTAGGTTTTTCAGAGTTCTATTCAAACGTTCCACCATCCCATTGGACATAGGATGATAAATACTACTCAGCGATCTCTCCATCTTCAGAGTCGACATTACTTGAGACATGGTATCCGATATGAGTTGGGTACCATGGTCGGATAATATTTCTGCTGGAAACCCCAGACGAGAAAATATTAACCAAAGAGCATCTGCGACAACAGCAGTAGTTATGCTCTTTAGAGGAACAGCCTCCGGCCAACGTGTGCACATATCAACACACGTCAAAATAAATTGGTGTCCTCTAGCAGACTTTATCTTAAATGGACCAATGATGTCTATCGCCATTTTTTGAAATGGCCGAATGGGAATGTCTGCAGCCTGAATAGGTGCATCATGGCGTGGACCTCTGGATTTAATCTCTTGACATACTTTACAAGATCGACAATAGATTCGTATGTCCTTATTCACAGCAGGCCAAAAGAAAGATTGAAGAACTCTAGCTTTAGTACGGGAAAAACCCATATGTCCAGCACACTGCGAATCATGAGCGTGCTGTAAGATTTTAACTCTCATATTTTTAGGCACAAGGATTTGAGAATGAATGGACTTAGCGGAGTCTTGTACCATACGTACAAGTACGCCATTCTTCATCGTAATCCAAGATTTACGATTTGTATCCTATTCGGATCACCTTTTGTTGCCAGAGTAAAGAATTTCTTTAGAGTAGGATCATCTTCCTGCTGTTTGATAAAGGAATCGTGGGAAATCTCCAAGGGATCATCTTGGATCTGCGCATCATTATCTTCAGAATGTGAAGATTGTGGCATATTAAGAGCTTGAGCCCTAGTGATTACTGCATTAGCAGATTGCATATTAACATTTTCCCAATTAGAAATTTGCTGTGGAGTGCATTCTTTCACTCCATGAATGCGACCGATGATAAGATCAGCGATCGGATTCGGCAAGAGACATGCTTGCACCTCTCCTGTAAAGAAAGGCGTAGCAATATTGATAATGGCAGTGGAGTACTTCTCCAATGTGCCACCAAATGTTACACATTTGACTATATTGCCTGTAGCTCGAGAAGGATTTACGAGTGATTGCCTCACTCCAATGGTAGTGCACCCCGAATCGAAAAGAATTGATACCGGAGTACCATCTATTAGGCCCCTATTAAAGACAAGAGCACCCCTTCCATTATGCGCAATTGACGCATGGAGAGCGGGAAGCGGGTGACCGCAGCTTAAAGTAGAAACTGTGGTTGGATCGAATAATGTTTTGCATTGCGAACACTCAGATGCTCTAGCAAAATCGAAAGCGGAATTTGCTACACTATTGGAGTCTTTTTTATCATTATTCTGATTATCCGTGTCGTGGAACTCCTGTTGTGCAGAGTTAGCCTGGTAATACGATTTACCATGTCTTTTGTGTTGTGATCTACCTCGGTTATAATTGTCTCTATAATTATTATTGCCTCTGTTATAACCCCTATTTGGGTTTGAATCATAATATTCATGATCATAATCATCACGCTCATTATATTGAGTATCCCTGTAATATTGTTTCTTTTGTCTCCATGAAGCACTTGGGTAGTTCCTATAGCTACTCCCCTTTCGAGAATTTCTAACATTATGGGTACCTCTCGCGTGTCGAGGACTATCAGCTCGATTCCAGTTCTTCGAAGAAGAACTCTGATTTGAGTGGTTATCTTGGTTTTGATACTTATTCCAATTAACCTTTTTATCAAATTTATTTTTAGCTCCTTGGAATTTGTGTGAGTAATTCTGATTATATTCTGTTGCCGAAGCAACTGGCATACTCTCTTTAATGTTAGAGTTACTAAGAATCATGTCAGGGTGTGCCGTGGCATACTGGTCACAATATTCTTCCATTTGCTTTAATGTACTAGGTTTACGCTCATGTAAGAACTCTAGGAATGATTTATTTACAGAAGACATGACCTTGTCTCTTAGCAATAAATCCGTAAGACCATCAAATGTTTTCTCTGTTTTGGATAATTCAATCCATCGTGAAAGTGTAATTCGTGCTTTTGAGATGAATTCTGAGAATTCTACACCTACCTCAGGTCTCATTGTTTTAAACAAAAGACGATAGCCTTCCTCAGACAGCTGATATCTCTTTATCAAAGCTGCCCTAACAGCATCATAATTATCTTTGTCGGCCTCTTCAACAAAATATAACTTACTCAGAGACTCCCCTTTTAGATTTTCAGACAACTGATTCACATACTGTGATTTGTCAACATTATGAGATCGACAAGCCCGTTCAAATCTAGAAAGCCAAAATGTTATGTCATCACTGGTAGGGTTAAACGCTGGTACCTTGACCTTGTACACAAAGGGTTTACCATTACCACCAGATGCCTGATTAACATTACTCATACATGTCAATTTTAATTTCTCTAATTCAAACTCATGTTCTCTTATTGCTTTTCTCTCTTCAGCTTCTCTATCTAATCTTCTCTGTTCTGCAGCAGCTTCTAATTTTTTCTGTTCTGCAGCAGCAGCAACTTCTAATTTTTTCTGTTCTGCAGCAGCTTCTAATTTTTTCTGTTCTGCAGCAGCAGCAACTTCTAATTTTTTCTGTTCTGCAGCAGCTTCTAATTTTTTCTGTTCTGCAGCAGCAGCAACTTCTAATTTTTTCTGTTCTGCAGCAGCTTCTAATTTTTTCTGTTCTGCATCAGCTTCTAATTTCTTCTGTTCTGCATCAAATCTCCTTTCCTCCACTTGCATCTGCAATTTCTTAAGTTCAGCAGCAGTATCAGCTTCTTTTTCTAATCTTTTTTCTTCAGCTAGAGCTTTCCTTTCTTCTGCAGCAGCTTTTTTTTCTTCTATTTGAAGTTTTCTCTCCTCAGCCGCAGCTTTTTTTTCCTCAGCAGCAGCTTTTCTCTCTTCAGCAGCAGCAGCAATTTTTTTCTCTTCTGCAGCTAATGCTTTGTCATATTGAGCAACAGCCCATTGTTCTAAGTCTTTTCCAGTCTTATCAAGAGATTTTCCTTGTGCAATAAAATAATCTAATGTAGACATATTGTCTTCTTAAATCAGAAACCTGAAAAAGTAAATAAATTACCCTCTTTCACGTTAATGGGAGACAAGTCTATACCATAGACTTAGTCTTAGTCCAAACTTGTATGGTTTATAATAACCAATGATAACTTGAGTACCTATGGACAACAATAACTGTATCTCAAATACTGTGGGAGACAAGCCTTACAAAGGTCTTGTATATCTCAATGTAATCAAAGATCACTTGGGTACCTGTGGAAAATAATCATAAAGTACTGATCTGTACTATACTATCAGTGTATACCACTATAACTCCTATGTCATATGTCAACTAAAGACATTACAAAGGACAAACAAGAAAAGACAATATGAACACATTTGCAGAGATCAAATTAAATTAAATAGGAGAAATGAAAAAAATGATCACAGAAACCGTGATGATAACTGCAATAATATAACAAGACAAATAACGCCACAGTGTATAAACATAAGGGTGTAAAAAACTGAAATGAAAGGAAAGATGAGACCTACAATTATACAAACAAATCAAACAAAAATAAAGAACAGAAAAAATGTTACAAATACAAATATGAAACAGTCGTCACAACTAACCAAATATTTGCAAACTATGTTGCATGCAAATTTCAATTAAGAAATTGCTCCCTATCGAACGCCAGAACAAGACCAATATCACTCGGTATTTCCTGTTCTAGTCACCTCCCATCCAGGCCCGCAACATATAAACACCTACACATATAAACAAATAACATGTAAGCATAAATAGCATATAGCATACAATATAATTTATGTCATGAATGGAATGTGTTGCAGGTATGGTGTTGTAAAGCAGGCACAGTTTATTTTAATTCTAATAACTTGCCACTTTATTGAGTAATAGATTTAATTCTAAACTATTACACCGTCAATTTTTCTCTTTTGAGCATATGAAGATCCAACGATGAACTATGCACTTTATGTTCAACAACACTGTGATTCTTCTGTACGTTGAGAAATGTCAACAATACTGCTCCAGATATTTTCTACACTTGATACCACTGTCCTGTGTAATACTGTCTGTACAGCGAAAAACTGTCAACAAGCGCTGACCTAGATACAGCATCCTATCGGTAATACAGGTCAAGCTGACATCGACTGTATAGCTGTCCTACTGGTGTTGATGTGGTCAAACAAATGTTCTTTCAGCTGTAAACTGTGATTCTCAACACAAAACTGCGTAAGCTGGACCCAGGAATCTGGCTCGCCACTGTAAAAGGTTCTTTCTTCTTTATTTCCCACTCTGTAAAGTGTCAGTCTGTATGCTCTGTAAGGAAGAGTGGTGTGTTGTTGAGATCAGGCATGCTCCAGTCTACCCAGCTGTAAATGGGTAACTCACCCTAGTCCTGAGTTAGGGAAGGCAAAGGCTCCAGGGGAAGCAGGCCCTAAACTTGGTCACTTCAACCGACGCAGGATGGTGTATGTATGGAGTAGAAGTGTAGAGTGTGATACCGCGAATGGTGTACTGTTCGTGTGCTGACCAATATAACCACTCATACACTTGTGTCTACAAGGCACCAATGCAGACTGCTGGAATCTTTGTTTACTCAATTTATTCAGACGTACACACTGGGACATACGAGTACATCATGGTATGTTGACATATCAATTTGTAGGTATACATAGCAGATCTGAAGTCATGACACATTCAGAAATAATGGGCAGTACATCAAAAGTTCAATGTCATGATACATTAGGACCGCATCCCCCTATCTGACTAAACGCGTCAGTGAAGGCAGATCGGTAAATAACTAAAGTTACTTGACGTCCATAGTTTGTAGTATATATTATGAAACCACGAAAGGGGGGTTTCTAGCAAGATTGAGATCTCCCTGTCACTGTCCGATAATAGGATAAATAATCTGTTCTCTTGGCAGTGATCAAAACATATGATGACCGAAATCTAACATGGCTGCCTCCCTGAGTTGTCGTTCACTCATTCATAGGAAGGAGAATATAAGCCAGAGTTAATTTATAATGGGTATATAAAATGATTTCATAAATGTTTCCATACAGCTCTACGGTGATCAGGTTAATTCACGTAGCCATAACCGCTGCAGGAAAGTCTGTCATCTTCGTCGATACAAAACACGACCCTAGCGATACGAAGCACAATGTTCCATCTAGGTCGAATCGACATGAGATCATCAAAATAGGGTCTGGCAATACATGGAGTCCGAATTATACATTGTACCTTACCTTAGGAGAGTCTCTAACATAAACTATAGTAGAGATACCATCTCCTTTAGAAGAAAACCACTTCATGAATCATATTTCCTTAAGAATCTACCAGCCCTTTGAAAAGTGCGTACCCGCCATTATCACGGTACATCGGAACTCATCACGACTTGTCAAGACAACTCATACTTCCGCTAGACCGGAATAATAAGAATCTAGTCCCTCCTACGCATCCAAAATATACAATATAGGACTGATTCTACTTGTACTAATAATATGTAATACATATGAATTCAGGCCATAAACACAATAAGCAAATTAATATATTTTCTGGCCCTAAAAAATAAGTACAAACGTAAGCGCAATATCCTTGCGCCGGATCAATATCCAGAACGATTACTCCTATAATCAAAAGTGTGAATCAAACATGGATTATCTCGCTTTCCCCATAGACAGCATTCTCATACACAAATGAATGAATGTCTATATTTTTACCATATTAAATAGCCATATCGATTTTTGTAATATGTGCGTCAAAATATGCACGCAACAGGCCCCCACTTTAAACAAGTTAAGGAAATTAATAGGCCCACACTCACAACAGACACTTAATTTATATAGAGCAGTCACAATGAACACGTTACCACAGATGACGAGACGAATAGAACTTAAGCTACTGACTTTGTTAGCTGACTTTAGATACCTTGTTTGGACATGTAGGAACAGAGCTGTATACGACAATAGACATTATCTTCTTCTTCTTCTTCCATCCTTAGCCACCAACCGGCAAAGCAGTATGTGGCCAGTACGCCTAGTGGCGTCTTAGGGCAACAACAAATTGATCGATCTATCGCTGTTTCCACCACGCCTAGTGGCGTCTTTGTGGAACAGAAACAGACCAAACAATCTATCGTTGTTTCCGTAATCAGATTGGTTGGCAAGCAGGTGATCAGCCCACTGTGCGAAGTTTTTACGGGATGGGGTAAACAGCCCCATGCCCAACCCTCCTTAGTCGCTTTTTACGACATGCGTGGTAGGGTGCAGTGTTACTATTCTTTGCTCCCCTTTCGGGCCCCGGCAACACACGGGTGAATAGACATTATGACAGTAAAATATTTACACAAATATACGAACAGATAACACAAGACATAACAACACAGATTTAAAGCATTCCTTTTGTGTTAAATTATAACTTAGACCCTTGGTGGTGATACAAAGCAAGTAGCTTTGAGTATTAATACTATTACTGTAATATCGTGCAATGTAAATACCATTTATCGCATATCATCTCATGTTAGGGTGTCATTGTCAGTCGTTGTACCATTAATCATCTAGTAACTCCCATGCCTTCACCAACAGTTGTGATCATTTGTATCCTTTTTTTTTTTTTTTTGAGAAATCAGTATATCTTTATATATTGAAATAATTTGATTTGTGCAATAGTTTTGATTTGTGCTTAGCTTTTTAATTTTAAATTTTGTGTAATATTTTTTGCATATTGTTCTTTTTTAGATTGTAATATTTAAAGTTATTCTTCTTAAATAATATTGATTTGTTTGCAATTAGGTTTATCTTATGTAATGTAATAATTTTAATTTGTACCCGGTTTATTTAACTTTAGAATTTGTGCATTTGCTCTTTTTTGGTCTTGTAATATTAACTAAATAATATTGTTTTTGCGTTTCGCAATATTTAGTTTGTACCGGGTTTATTAACTTTAAATTATGTCCTTTATATATATTCTTGTTCCCTTCGCCAGCAAGTTGCTGTGTGGTTCATAGTATGGACTACTAGTGAGAGATTGTCATATTCGGTCCTGGTGGATATTTATGTGTAATTCTGGATTAGTGCAGTGTCCAGTGGATATTATCTTCAGGCCGCACATTATAAGTTGTCAATGTATTGAGTATTTCTTGTCATAGATTTTGGCCACTTATGGTGAGCGATAGTCAGTGTAGTGTTTGTGCAGTTCAGTCGTACGGTTATGTATGAGACTGATAAATTAATTAATTGAGGCAAGTTACATTGGCATTATTATATTGTGTTCCATACGTTTGTTGGCCGTGTGAGGCCTTATTGTGTGTGCATCGGCATTAAAGGGAAGTACCTGTAGAAGGTGTTGATTTTCTTATGTCAGTCATTGTGGTGTGGCCGTACTCCTAGTGGAGCGAGCCTATTACTGTTATTATTATTATTGTGAGTCCACAGCACAATGGTGCAGCTTAGTGGAGCGTTATCCATGATAAGTGTTTTCTGACACTTGGCAAGGTTCTTCAAGAATCGGCTTCCTCATCTTTCAAATCATAATTATTAATATGCTTGTGTCTTCCCTTCACTTAGAGCAAGCACACAAAACTCACGTCTATCTTGGACGGAAAATATCTCAGACTGCCTCCATCATCATAGCTCGATGACAACAGATCGACCGCAGCAAGCCGCGCTATTCTGTCCAAATAACGTGCACGACGGCACGCAAATAACAACACTTACAATTAAATTAGATGCGCTCACACGTGCGTCTATAAACTACTAGACCCACATGTGAGGATCTCAAACACTTTAATCCCCACGCAAAAAGAACTTAACATGTATGTATATATATATATATATATATATATATATATATATATATATATATATATATATATATATATATATATATATATATATATATATATATATATATATATATATATATATATATATATATATATATATATATATATATATATATATATATATATATATATATATATATATATATATATATATATATATATATACATATTATATGTTTATATATTATATGTACATTTATATATTTACCTCTAAACAGAGCTATACCATTATAAGCGGAAATTCACTTAATTAACTCAGTTGTGGGCTTGAACGGGCTAAAAAAAACCATTGCTTAAATCCTTCACAAAAGGCGACGGATCAGATATAAGGTAACAATTGTTCAGCCCAATGCAACATTGTTCTTGATTTCTGAAAATATCTTGTGATGTTCCCTTAAGGTAGAAGCGTCTTTACCCTTCTATCTACATCTCTGTCAAGAGTAATCTTGTGCGAAGGTAGACACCTTTGACGACCCATTTAGATACTCATTGTTTTGGCCACTGTTGGACCACTACTGCAAAGCAGGGGAGGCAATCCGTGACAACACCCATGTATATATAGTCCCTGTACTATACTAAAACCTGTACACCCATGTATATATAATCACTGTACTATACTCAAACCTATACACCCATGTATATATAGTCCCTGTACTTTACTTAAACCTGTACACCCATGTATTTATAATCCCTGTACTATACTAAAACCTGTACACCCATGTATATATATATTCTCTGTATTATACTAAAACCTGTACACACATGTACATATAATCCATCTACTACACTAAAACATACAGAACTAACAACATATTCCCGTTACCGTACTAAAACCTGTACAGAACTAACAACATATTCCCGTTACCGTACTAAAACCTGTACAGAACTAACTATATATTCCCAGTACCGTACTAAAACCTGTACAGAACTAACAACATATTCCCATTGCCGTACTAAAACCTGTACAGAACTAACAACATATTCCCGTTACCGTACTAAAACCTGTACAGAACTAACAACATACTCCCAGTACCGTACTCAAACCTGTACAGAACTAACAACATATTCCCGTTACCGTACTAAAACCTGTACAGAACTAACAACATACTCCCAGTACCGTACTAAAACCTGTACAGAACTAACAACATATTCCCGTTACCGTACTAAAACCTGTACAGAACTAACAACATATTCCCAGTACCGTACTAAAACCTGTACAGAACTAACAACATATTCCCGTTACCGTGCTAAAACCTGTACAGAACTAACAACATATTCCCGTTACCGTGCTAAAACCTGTACAGAACTAACAACATATTCCCGTTACCGTACTAAAACCTGTACAGAACTAACAACATATTCCCAGTACCGTACTAAAACCTGTACAGAACTAATAAATATTCCCAGTACCGTACTCAAACCTGTACAGAACTAACAACATATTCCCGTTACCGTACTAAAACCTGTACAGAACTAACAACATATTCCCGTTACCGTACTAAAACCTGTACAGAACTAACAACATATTCCCGTTACCGTACTAAAACCTGTACAGAACTAACAACATATTCCCAGTACCGTACTAAAACCTGTACAGAACTAACAACATATTCCCGTTACCATACTAAAACCTGTACAGAACTAACAACATATTCCCGTTACCGTACTAAAACCTGTACAGAACTAACAACATATTTCCAGTACCGTACTAAAACCTGTACAGAACTAACAACATATTCCCGTTACCGTACTCAAATCTGTAAGATCCTACATTCTCGTCACCATCATTACTCTTTGACTCACCTTGGAGCATAGGCCCTCAAGTAACACTTATCTAACGGTCCTGTCTCGTGCTATCCGCTAAATGTCTTTCGAATCTTCTTTACCAATTTTATTTACGTATCCAGTTTTCGTTTTTTATTATGCCAACGTTATTTCTCTTTCGACAAACCCACTGTCTGGCGGTCATTAACTTTGAAGACCCCCTTCAACCTATATAAACCAAGGTCCGCTTGTAATTCAGTTTATAATTATGAATGTAATAAAATTTACTCATATATATATAATATACATTTAAATAAAATTACCAAACTATCAAACACTCAAAAATACACAAGCAAACACATACATGCAGAACCATACGATCGTTTTTTTTTTTGTTTTTTTTTAAAATCTGGTATGGTCGATCGTTTCATAATTTTAATCATTTCCATAACAGCCATTAAGTGCGCCTTGCGTGTACATGTGGCCATATTAGCGTAACCCTCGTGACGTCACTTCCTCATTTAGATTGTAGCTGTCATGCGTAATTTCACATTTCAGTTGTTCCTGGTTCCGTTTCCGCAAGTTTAATTGGCGGTTAGGAAAATTGTGTCGATAACAGCTGTCATTTTTTTTTTCAAAGGAGGCATTCACTCTTGATGAGTTAGAAAGGAGAACTTTAAAGTAAAAAATGTAGAAAACAGTATAAACTTATAAAATAGAACATCTAAGACGTTCCAGATTTCCATAAATAGGTGCTTGCGTACAATAGAAGAATTGACATTGTACAAGATCACCAATGTGGTTCTGATGACAAGAACCAGACAAGAAACAGTGGATCAAGAGATGAGTAGATGACGCTGGGTATGGATTAAACACACATTGAGGAAATGTACTGATAACATTACAAGGCAGTCTTTTGTTATGGAATCCCCGTAGTAAGATTGATAGGGGGAGGACTGAAAAACACGTGGAGAAGAGATGACGGTAAAGGTAGCGTGTGACAAAATACGCTCGTTCTCTTTTTCTGGTCTTCACTTCTCGCCGGCCTTACTCACTCCAACCATCCCTTCTAAAAACACAACTTTTGATTTCCTATTGTTTACGCTTTCATCGTTCACGGCTATCTTATCATATCTTGTTCTACTTCATCACTCACCATACCGGTTTTATCTGACCGTTCGACGTGTTTGATTACGTCGATATTCGTATTGTCAACACTAGATGGAGGAGTGAAAGATAAGCTGAAATCGCCTTTGCACAAGTTGGCAGAGGGCGAAAACCAAGGCGTTCTGTTGGTGAAGGTAGATAAAAACCTTTGATACGGGGATATGGGTTGCTTTCGAGCAAACCAGATCGCTCAGGGATTCCAATATGGACGACAGACGGTATTTGGAGATAATACGTCGGTCCGCAAACATGACGTGCCCAAATACACGGCCGGTTTCACTGGGATGTCAGAAGCTGACAATTTTGTTTAAGATTAAGGCACGAACCATGATGTAATACGTCTGGCAAATTGACTTTGTTGTGAAGCTACGAGAAAGTTACACCTTTGAAGATATTATTAGCGATAGATCGCAAAATAGTTAGTTGATGAACATGACAGGAATCAACGGAAATGGCAAGACCTTATATGGTCACGGAGTTTGAAAATACCATGTAAAGGACAATATATTATGTTGTCACGTAGTAATGTTCTACATGAGGGTGGGGAGTGGAGGCTACCAAATTCAGACACTTATTTGCAATTGGTTTGACGTTTGAGATGCTAAGATAGACTGTTCCTGATTGGATCTATCCTCAACGAAGCAACATGGGTGCGTGGGCGAAAATTTCGCTTATAACATACCACATTGTAATACTATTTCACTGACTTCCAAAACTGTCAAGGAGAGATCACAGACTGCCAAAATAAGAGCTCGTAGCCAGGACACCCTATAGAACCGGCCACAGGAATAAGAGTAGCTGCTAAAATTAGAGGGCGTAAAACTCCCGTAATAATACTGAAAACCTAAGCCTTAGGACCCTCCTCAAGTGGAAATAGTAGAAGGATTCAGTACACTGAAACTTCATTTATCTGAGGGATTACTGCATCTTAAACTAGTTGCAGTAAATTACGGCTATTTTGTGCATCAAGCACAAGTGTATTACTTCGCCCGATATCGGGGTAAAATGTAATATGTACATTTTACCATTATATATTAGCATTTTGATATGTATAATTTGCTTGTGGATATACAGTTGCATATGAGGCAGGCAGCCTGATCACTGCAAATAACTTGAAACATGAACACTCACTGCAAGAGCTGGTAACTGCGTCTTGCAGGTTTCCTCACAAGAAACCAAACGAAGAGATGGCCCAGGCTCTATAGAGAGCAGGGAGCGGATGATGACATCATGGCGTATATATTTATTATACTAACCCTTTAGTAAGTTTTACATGAAAATATATGCATATTTCAATTGTAGCCTTCCGTTGTCCAAGCGCACTTTAATCCGACTCTTCTTCTTCTTTGATCCTTAGCCGCCGACCGTCAAAGCAATCAGTGGCCATCACGCCTGGTGGCGTCTTGTAGGGCAACAACAAATTGATTCCACTTTGCTCGGTCGGTGGCCATCCTTCGTACAGTGCCCCAACTCTGGTTCATTCTTTGCATCTCAGCCTCCACAGTCCTCCGCCAAGTTGTTTTTGGTCGGCCTCTATTTCGTTTTCCTTCAGGGGTCCATAGCATAGCTGTTCTTGTGATGGCATCGGGGTCTCTTCTGAGGACATGGCCAACCCAGCTCCAGCGTCTGCCAGCTATGATGGTGTGCATGTCCTCTTGCTTGCTCCGAGTAAGCAGATCTTGGATGGTGATGGTATTCGGCCAAAAGATTCAGAGAATTTTTCTTAGGCATGTTGTGTGAAAAGGGGACAATTTCGTCATTTCCTTCTCTGTAACTCTCCAGCATTCCGCACCATAGAGAAGCACAGAAAGCACACAGCCCTGATATAATCTTAATTTTGTGCTTGTGCTGTACTGAGAGGACTTCCAGATGTTGTTTAGACTAAATAAGGCTGTTCTTGCTTTGTTCATTCTGATGTTGATGTCTTTGCTTGCCCCGCCGTCTGGTGTTACTATGCATCCTAGGTATGTGAAGGTGTCTGTCTGTTCAAGTTGCTGATTCCTTACTGATATGGGCTCAGGGTTGCTCACATTGAGCGTCATGACCTCTGTCTTCATTAGATTGATGTTCAAGCCCACCTGCTAGCTATACTTATTAAGTCTATCCGTTTTTTCCTGGATGTGTTGATGTGAATGTGCTAGTAGTGCAATGTCATCTGCATATTCCAGATTTTCCAATGTAGAAAATGTAGTCCATCTTATTCCTCTTGGACTGCCCTCTGTTGTCTGGCGCATCACCCAGTCTATGACTGTTAAAAATAGAGTGGTTGATAAGGGGCATCCCTGTCGTACTCCTGTCTTCATCTCAAAGGTTAGGTTGCTCTACCCAACGCTACACGTAGTTTGCATAGAGGCTTTTTATGATTGACACTATGCAGCTTGGAATTCCATAACCCCTCAGTATTTTCCATAAACTGTCCCTATGTATACTGTCAAAAGCCTTTTCAAAATCAACGAAATTAATGTACAGCTGTCTTTGCCATTCTGAGCACTGCTCTATAATGTTCCTGAGGGTAAATATATGATCTACACATCTTCTGTTCTTTCTAAATCCTGCTTGTTCTTTCGTCAGTTTGCGCTCTACTGCTTTTGAACTTCTCTGTATAATTATCCTGCCTAGTATTTTGCTGGGAACTGAGAGAAGAGTGATTCCTCTCCAATTATTGCAGTCTGCAAGATCTCCCTTCTTGGGCAATTTGACAATTATTCCTTTGTTCCACTCCGTTGGTGTTGTCCCTGTTTTCCAGACTTGTGCAAACAGTGGTTCTAATAGTTCTGCTGCTAGCTCAGGGTCTGTCTTAAATAGCTCTGCATTTAAGTTATCATGGCCAGGAGCTTTTCCATTCTTTAACCCTTTGATTGCTGTGATGATTTCTTCTTTTCGTGGAATGTCTGTATTCACATCTAGATCATTTTCAGCCTCAGGAACATTCAATTGTGTCTCTGGTGGTTCCTTGTTCATAGTTTCTCTGAAATGCTCTGCCCATCTTGTTTCCTGTCCCACTGCTGTCGTGATGAGATTTCCTTGCTTATCTCTTACTAATGTAATAATGTTTGCACCTCGTTTTCCGCTGATGATTTTAGTTATTTTGTTTACTGTGCTTTATTCATTTCTCAGTGCTGCCTCTTCTGCCTGTCTTCCAAGATCGTCTAGGAAATTCCTTTTGTTGACTCGGGTTTGGCGTTTAACTTCCTTGTCCAGCTGACTGTACTGTTCATTATATAATTGCTTTAACCTGGGGGACTTCGCTTCTGTTTTCTTTCTTTTCATTTCCTTTCTCATCGTTATGGTGTTTAATGTTTCTAGTGTTATCCAGCCTTGCTTCTTCCTTTCCTCGAAGCCCAAGCATGTTTTGCTGCTTTCCTTATATATTGTTGAAGTGGTGTTGAATTTCTGGTCTATATCATCAGTCAATGTCTTTTCCTGACTTTTGGCATATTGATATCGTTTCATTATGTCAGCCGCAAAAGCTTTTCTGGTAAGGGGGTCCTTCAATTTGCTGATGTCAAACCTTTTCTGTGTAGTTACAGTTGGTCCAGCCCTTCTTAGTTTCACTTTCAGTTTTGCTACTACTAAATGTTGATCACTTCCCACATCCGCACCTCTTTTTACCTTCACATTTTGTAATGCATGTCCCGACCATTTGGTGATTCCCATGTTAATTTGTGTATTTCTTTGTGTGGGAAAAGTGTTCCTCCAATGACCAGGTTGTTAATGCTACAGAAACTTATTAATTTATCCCCATTTTCGTTTGTTGTTCCGCTGCCGCATTTCCCCATTATTCTTTCATTATATGTATTGTGTGTTCCAACTTTCGCATTGAGGTCTCCCAATACTACGATAAGATCATATCTAGGTGTCTCTTCCATTTCTTTCTGCAGCTGTTGATAGAATTCATCCTTGACCTCATCATCGCTGTCATTCGTTGGTGCGTAGCATTGTATTATTGTAGTGTTGGTGAATCTCCCTCTCAATCTTATCCTTATCAGTCTGTTGTTGATGGGTTTCCAGTCCAGTAATGTCCTTTCTATTCATTTCTGTAGAATAATGGCTACACCTTCATTGTGCTGTCCATCCTCTCTTCCAGAGTAAAGTACTGTTTCTCCTGTTGCTATTTTAACTTTTCCTGCCCCTGTCCTTCTGCTCTCGCTTATCCCTAGAATGTGTAATCTATAGTTTCTCATTTCT
The DNA here is from genome assembly GCA_024509875.1 of Oreohelix idahoensis. Lineage (NCBI taxonomy): Eukaryota > Metazoa > Mollusca > Gastropoda > Stylommatophora > Oreohelicidae > Oreohelix > Oreohelix idahoensis. The sequence continues at coordinate 105,922 of JAMPIV010009014.1, forward strand.
GCTGTGACCTGTTTTAGTTTACCCGTCTCGTTCATTGTCCTGACATTCCAAAATTCTATTCTTGTTTCACGTTTCGCGGTCAGGACGTCCGTTTTCTTGTCAGTGGCTTCCTTTCGGCTTTCACCACTGACAGTCATAAAAGCCTCAGACTCCAGATGTCCGTCCCGCAGCAAAGTTTGTTCATTTGTTGTCGTTTCCTTAACTTCATTTCTTTTTACATAGACAGGGGTGTCAACCCTATGCTAAAACCCCCAACCTGGAGGACCAGGGTGTCTGCTTTAGTCTGACCCCTGCCCGCGCAAACCTGTCCAGCTTGGTAGAACCTTCCAGGAGTAAAACTCCAGCTGGCATAGCTCTGGGGGTAATCAGGGTACGCAAGCCGCCATACCTCGACAAGGTATTGACACCGGTGATGGCAGAATCCGACTCACTGGGGCTAAAATTAATGCTCAGCGATAGTAAACATTCTGAGGAAGATGAAGTGGTTGATATAGGCGGAGGTCGCATGATGCTGATATCAGGAGACCCAATACTCGAAAAAAAAATTTTTTTTCCCATCTTAATTTGTGATACAAGTAGTCAGCAGTCGAAATTAATCACCAACGTCAGACGGGTCTTGAAGACGCTTTACAACCCTTGTAGGTACCCCAGCCTTACTGAATGGGATGTGCTCCTGCGACAAATTTGACTGTTGAAGAGAAGGACCAGTCCAAGGCACCTGTAGGAAATAACAACGATTAAAGCAGACGCCAACCGACCTCACACCGGCAGTTAAGTACCACAACAGCACAGGCATTGGACACTTACAATTTTGTTTTCTAAAAAAGATGCACCTACATTTTAGATCGTCCAATGGGAAAAATATCAGTGCTTCGTGTTTTTTTTAAATATAAACAGCTCTATTTATTTTAATCTTGTTAACCCATAAGTGATTATTAAACTTGTTTATCTGTAACTTTGAATCTATAGTTGGATTAATCAATATTAAGTGAATTGTATGTCTGCACGCGTTTGATTCACATTGTTTTAAATACATAAACATATAGAGCTATTAAATTATTAGTTTCTGAATCACCTTCAGCTGGGTGCTCAGAAAGCACGAGTCAATGTTTCCTCACAGAATGGGCAGTAGAATTAAAAGTTAATGACAGCTTAGATGTTATGCTTGCTTTTCATTCAAATATTGTGAAGCTCACTTAAATAGAAGCATCATTCCTCAATTTATATCTCTGCCACGAGTAATCTTTAGCGAAGGTTTACACCTTTGAAGACTCATTTTTAGACTCTGTTTGGTCAGTGTTGGACCACCATTATAGAGCAGGGGAGACAATATCGTCACAGAGTACCACAGCAAATACTACCATAGGGGAGTGAAGTGTTAGAGATTTCACTATACGAGGTTCAGAGTCAAGAGGTGGGATGAGCAATTCTTTACCTTTTCCTTCTCTAACTTAAAAGCAAACACTGGTACTCATTTACAGCTGGGTAGACTGGAGCGTTTGGATATTGGGGATCGAACCCGACACCCTTGCCGCGAGAGACCAGCGCTCTAACCACTCTGCCAATCGGACGCTTGGAGAAGAGATATGGAGGCATAAATGAAGAAAATATAGAACGACTTTCAGCTGACGGCATCGGACATGAGACCTTGGTATGAGTTTGTTGAAGGTCAATGCCCCATAGAGATGTGAGGGATCATGGGAATGATGATGATGATGATGACACATACATAAATGCAAGCATCTGTAATAAAAAGATGAAGCAATCAACAACTCTACACACGTTAACTCCGATGCGCTGGTACGTAGCTCGCTCCATTTCTTCGATGCATTTTGTCATCTAATTAGCTCATCAAGTGAGGACAAATAAATGAGGCAAGATGGATAACGATGCGTAATGCATTCTTTTTTAATTATCTTCTAGGGAACTTCGAATCTATTTGACATGAGCTCAGTTCACCGCGGATATGTTTTATTTGGATTTCGCTGGTTCGTTTATGTGTGTATTAAAGTGATGGCGGAAATGGGACGTGTAGCGAAAGGTTTTATGAGTGCATTAGTCAGTAGTAGATACTGAAAGAACAGAAGACGAATTCTGTCTGACAAGAATATAGTCCCAGTGTCAGAGAAGCGCACTGGCATCACAGGATAGTCACGGCTGTGAAGGTCTATAATTCAGATAGAAATCAGATTAAAGATAGAGCCTAAGATGCCACCTTCCCTATGTAACTAACCTATGATAATCAACAATTCATTAGAACTCAAAAATGCAATATTATAAATGTGACAAGTCAGAGAATTACAATTAATGAATCATTTATTATTTATATCTATCTTTTGGTTCTTTCCTGTGCAATGTAAGGATGATGAAATGATGAAAAAGTAAATGAATAAAATTTAATTACAAATGTACTTAATAGCTGAGTTTCACTCAGTAATTAATTAAGAAGTCCTTTCTGGAATCTTCAAAATAATATAAAATGTTAATTCAAATGTTCCTATATTACTAAAGTTATCTCTTGTCTATTCTAGTAGTGCAGAACTGTTTTTCTCATCACTACACACGTCACTTTGTTTTGACTCCTCACAATAGCTGATTGAATTTTCCACATAGAGTACTTAACATTTCAGTGTTGTGATTGTCCTCTAGGAATATACACAGCAGTGTCAGTTGAAAGTCTTGCACTAGACCACCAAGCACTGATGGGACCTAGGGCGTGAATCTAGATGACAATATCTGATGCTCCTGTGTTGATCCAGGAAGGCACTTATTGATCTAGAATTCTAGGCCTCTGAAGTATGACACAAATGAACCTGGGGACAATACGTGACAAGATGCTAGCCTTTGGTCATAGGGTCCACAAGCCTACGTGTACATGAATGATAGTGTTAAGATGTGTGCATGTATATGAATGATACATGGATCAGTTCTGATTAGGAATAGCAAGACAAGACAGGTGTCTATCTGCAGAACAATTCTAAATTAATATAATACATAAATAAATATAATACATGTATATGTTAAAGAACAAATGTTGGGAGCCGCGCTGGTGTAATGGCTACGACGTTGTACTGGCGACCAGGTGTTCATGGTTCAAACCCGGCCGTCGGCGTTTGAAGAAATGTTTACGACCGGAAATTTGACTGAATAACCTGAACGGCTCCTGTACATAAATCCCGTGTGGATGGGAAGGAGCGAAGCTCCTGACCGGGTTGGAAGGAAAGTCCACTGACCCCCCAGCCTCGCAATGACATGTCATTGGGCCGAAAGAGCCGGAAAGCTCGAGTGCCGCTGGTTATAGAAAAAAAAAAAAAAAAAAAAAAACAAATGTTAATATGTTATGTATTATTGCCACACACAGGCATTTAGCCACTGCTATTGAGGAAATATGTCTCTTTGTGGTAACTCATGTTTTTGCGCGGTTTTTAACTTATAATGAACGCTGCATATTTATTAGTCACCGGTTGTCTATGACGTAACGCGTTTGCGCTAATTTATTCTAACGGCTAATATTCGTGGCCTTTCGTTATTTCAAGTCGTCCAAGTAAGACGTGTTTTTCAAGCTCAAAACTCCAGCACGAATAATGCTGTGAAGACCCCACGGCCTAATATCTGGCCTTTGGCTAGGATCATGTGTCTAGACGCAGGGACCAGTTGTGACATTTATGTCATGGGGTCCTTTGTGTAAGAACATAGAAGACCACTACAATAACACATGGTGTCATTGGGTCTTCGTGTGTTGGGACATGTGGTCTTGACCAGAGCCGGGTTTGGGGCGGGGACAATGCGACCTCATGCGAGGAAAAAATATGCGACCTCAAGCGAGAAAAAAAAAAAAAAAGTTTTTCAAGCTCCCAGAATTGTGGAGGAATATTATATACTTAAGTGGCATAAACTAACTTTGAAGGCCTCCACTATGTTTTCTAAGATGGTCCTGAACTTATATAGAAGTTCCACCTCTTACAGAGAAGTTTAACACAAGTATTTTATATTCACGTTTTCTGGTCCACATTACTTGGGTATCGTTGCCTGACACGCACTTCTTAGTACAGCGGCCAGGACTGAATAATTGAGACGATATATATAGATGTCTAACTACTATGAATGCCTATATATTATGGACTGACTATCCACATGTATATTTTTGAGGAGACTTCATTCAATACTCTCCAACTATGCCATTGTTCCTGAGTTGAATCAATATGAAGCGAAATATATTGTGGACCCATTACAAGATGTCTTGTGTTCTTCGGCCAGTTATGTCCTGTGATGACCATACCCGTGTCCATTCGTGTTGTCAGCATGATGTATGAACGTTAACAATACTTTATACTACAAGAACTAAACTAAACCAAACAAGAAAGAAAACCGTGATGCAACAGTATACATGATTATGATGTTACCGTCGCCTTTCACATTTTTGGAGTGCCAAGTCCATTATTGCAATATAATAGTTTCTAATAGATCACTCCTACTAATATTTATGCTAAAGTTGGTAGGCATCGAATTCCTTTATACATCCACAACTCAAATTCAGTTCAGTCCTCTGGCCTGATCCACATACAATCCTATTTAAATAAGCTGCAAATAAAACAAATTAATTATTCATAAATTTACATACCCTCTTAGGATAGATGAAAGACACAGAATAGACTCGGTTTGGTGATGGAAGAGCTGCACGGCAAGAGATGGTAAAATTAGCCATGACAAGCGTCTCTTTCCCTCAGTCTATCTGTCTTCTGCTGTGTGTGTGTGAAGTTTGAAATTTCCGCTGCTTGCCTTTTTTATACTGTGGGAGCGGACGTGTCGGAGATCAATTGGTGTCACAGTGTTCAGACTGTGTATTATTTGCAGACTCGAGCAAGGTTGTGTTAGGTTTGTCCAGAAAACATAGTCGTTCTACTCAACCCCGGCATCTACTTCCTTCATCTATATATCCTTTTACTAGGACGATCCTAAGCTTCCTTTGCATCTCTGGTTTCCTTTAATTCGTTTTGTCTATACATTTTAGCAAATTTAGGAAGACCATTTTCATACTATCTTCTAACATGCTGGCTTACTTTATCTTGCATTTCTCCGAAATTAAAGCACATGGCACCATTTCCTTTCGAAGATAACAGCATGGCCTTCTCCTTCATAAAATGCAATAAGTTCTATTACTTTTCTTCACTTCATCTGTTTGCAATTTATATAAACCCATGGCACCGTTTACACAAAATTTCCTTCGGCTATCGCGCCATTTGCAAATCTGAGCGACACACACGAGAGGGTGCGTGAATTTGATTGGACGATATTTTTCTTATGGTAAGGCAATTGTTTTATCATGCTACATTACGGAAGGAACGGAAGAATGAAAATTTGTATTTTAATAGTAGGGAAGAATAGAGTAACATTTTCAATCTTTTTATGGTTCTGTTTTGTAATACTTCAGCTTGGTCAATTAACAAAAAAACATTAGTTGACAATTTAAAAAAAAAACAACTCATGCATATACGACGCCTTTATGCCTGCCCGATTATCCATCCATCTAACCATCCGTCCGTCCGCCGGCCAGCCAATCAGCCCGCCATATGTATATGTATATGGTTGTATATCTATCTATCTATCTATCTATCTATCTATCTATCTATCTATCTATCTATCTATCTATCTATCTATCTATCTATCTATCTATCTATCTATCTATCTATCTATCTATCTATCTATCTATCTATCTATCTGTCTGTCTGTCTGTCTGTCTGTCTGTCTGTCTGTCTGTCTGTCTGTCTGTCTGTCTGTCTGTCTGTCTGTCTGTCTGTCTCTCTGTCTGTCTCTCTGTCTGTCTCTCTGTCTGCCTGTCTGTCTGTATATCCGCCCGTCCATCTATCTGTCTGTTTGTCTGTCCCTCCATCAATAAAACTATTCGCCCATCCATCCAATAGTCGTCCATCCAAATGTTCTTTCATCTATTCATCTATCCGTTCGTCCATTCATTTATCCATGCATCTGTCCGTTCGTTCTTCCGTCCATCCATTCGTCCGTCCATCTATCGATCCACCTATCCGTTCATCCATCCATTTATCTGTCCGCCTATTCATCTATCCATCTGTTCGTCCGCCCATCCATCTATCCGTCGGTCTGCCTACCTACCCTCCCACTTCAACTGCTTTCCTCCACCCCCTCAGTCTTTCACATACAACACTATTGCTTCTGGTTGAACACCTCATCTCTCTTTCACTCATCTCTTACAAATGAGAAAGTCTGTTTATTCTTACACTCCTCCGAGCGGACGGAAAAGGGCTTTAGCTCGTGTTTGTCTCTGTACAAACTTTTGGACTCGGTTATTGCGTCCTAGGGTCATTGTAACTGTCTTTTTCTCTTGTGGTGATCACTGGCCCAAGACAGTATACATGTTGTTAGGTGTGTAGTGCGAGCGTATGATGAACTGAGTGTGGGTGCGAATGAAGGCGCGAATGTGTTTAGGCTCGTATATATGTAGACCCTGCAACCCATACACTCACATGCAGTAGTCAAGGATGCTTGGACACTGCAGGCACGTTTCAAAACATTTATTGACGAGAACACACATGGTATCAACAGGAACAGTCAGTGTAACAAGGTCATGCTGACCGGAAATCGATAGGTATACATTAGGCATTCAACAAGCTGGTAAACATTTGAATATTCGTGCATGGTCAATACAATGTTCTTCAATAATGACAGTTCGTGGCGTCGCCCTGGTATCACTTATTAAACGCGTCAGATACCTTAATCACTTTGACACATAGGTGCAACTTGGCATTCCCCGCCAATTGCAATGTATTAGGCTGTAGTACATTAGCCGAAAACACAGTCCTCGTTCTGACGTCGGCTGTGTACTTCTGATAAGCAGGTTACCATCAACCCTGCAGTAATGCTTATTGTAGACATAAATATGCCGCCAATCTGCGGCTCCCACCATATATCTTCGTCACTGGATTTCTGGATGGTATGAAGACTAATAGTCTTGGATGGCTACCTTGAGCACTACATATAAGTTCTGAAATGGAGGATCGGTGAGCTGCAGTTCACAGACTAGGCAATCTTCTAACATGTTCTGCCACCGAAAGCATAGTAATGGAAAAAGTCGGTATTACCTGTAACCGAATCCACAGAACATAATAAGGAACTCTGCTGTCATTCCAACGCACAGAGATTCACTGGGGAAAACTGCCATCGCAGTCACTTCGAAGATTCTCCCCGAAAAAACACAATGGACCCTCGTCCCTTCAGAAACCAGGACACTTCACGGCTCGCCGGAAGTCTAACTCAACTCCCGCTTAAAAAACCTTGCCCATGGGCATACGCCAGAACTGTCTACCTTTGACCCTAAAGGTCAAACACAATGAATGAATAAACAAGGGAAGACAACCCCTAATCAACCTGACATCGCAGGTAAAGACACAATTATTCTTATGATAAAAACATAAGCAAATAACTTGACAGATGACTCCGTCAAAAATGACAACAACAGTCATTTGTAGGCAGACGTGACCTTGGCATGGAGACTTCATCAGTAGCCAAGAACAGTTAGTAGCTTAATTATGTTTAACATCATTCTCATAAGGGTAATCGGTCAGAGCGTTGTCCTTTCGCAGTACAGTTACTGGGTTCCGGTATTGAAAACTGGTAGCGCCACGCGCCAGTCTACCCAGCTGCAAATGGGTACCTGAATATGACCGGCATTTAGGGAAGGCAGTGACAGCGAGGAAGGGATCTGGCCATCCTACCTGTTAAAAAAGCTGAATATTATATAGTGAAATCTCTAACAATTCCCTCCCTTCGACAGTTTCTGTTATCTGACAATGTTTACTATTACCTGTTAGATTCTCATAACAGTTAGAGCAGATCGTACCCTGGTGCTGGAGTCGGTCCCATGAAAAGACTCGATTATCGTCAAACAACTCGATACTATTAGCGGTCTGCTTATGACGTGTTAGAACAGTGGTTCCCAAAGGTTTTGTCTCTGGGCCACACTTGCGGAATGAATATTTGCACGCGCCACCAGAGGCGTACTGGGGGGGGGGGGGGGTTACGATGGGGCGGTCCGCCCCGGGTGACAGCCAGGATAGGGGTGCCATCGGACATTATTACGATAGTATTTACTGTTAAAAATGTATTTGCGCGTGTGTTTCTTTATAGGGGCAGGGGGTGTCGAAGGTTGGACCGCCCTGGGTGCCAAGTACTTTAGGGACGCCTCTGCGCGCCACACCAAATATTTTTATCGATAAGATATACTTTAAAAAACAAACAAAAAAATCAGTTCCTTGCAGTGCTTTATTCATAATATACAGCACGACCACTTTATAATTTGATCATGTGACACCCAGAAAGTATCAAACAATACAGCTATTTAAAAACAAGATTCATTCACAAAATATACACATTCAATGAGAGGCGTCAGCTTGTTTTTTGCCGGGTAATCTTTATAATTTACATTATTTTTAACTATTTTTTAAAATTATTATTAACATATATTTGATATAAAATAAATTATATTACTGAATAAAATCTGGAAAGTTCTGGAAAATCCAACGGGTTTCTTTACATACATTTCCCATATTATATCCCGTGTCACAAAATAAATAAGAAAGTGACCTTCATATTTATTTTTGGCATATGATTTTTTTGAAAATGCTTCTAAATCCGTGGTTGTCTTTGAATCTTCCCGCTACACCTGCCGTCCTCTCGTGCTGCACCAGCGTGGCGCGCCGCACCGTTTGGGAACCATTGTACTAGAAGAATAGTTGATGATAGAAGATGTAGTGTTCATTATTTCATGTAATAATCATTCAGCCGCGCAGGAACCATAGGCCTTGACTAAACTCATGCCAAGTCCTCCTGGAACAAGAGATGAGAAGAAGACGCTGAAGATGGATAGGACACACATTCAGGAAACCAACTGATAGCAATGCAAGGCAGTCCTAGGTTTGGAATCACCATGGTAAGAAGGGCAGAGGGAGACTAAAGAATACACGGAGAGAAGAACTGTAGATCAGCTTGAAGTGGGTGAAGAACACATGGAAAGATCTCTTGAGTTGATGGCACAGGACAGGAGGAAAGAACGACTTGGCATAAGTTTGTTGAACGCCTATGCTCCTTGCGGACTTGAAGTGTGATGAATAAATGAATGGTCTTCTTATGGCCTGCCATCAGCTGAGAGTCCTTTCATGTGTCAAGGTGAATCGTGACACACATCCAAATAAGCACCCAAAATATAAGTGGCTCTGTGTCGGCAGCCATGACAATGAATTCAGCAAATGATCGCCAGTTTGTATTCAGAGAATCACCTCTACAAGATGTTAACTTAATACATATATTATGGCAGCATCCTTCCGCTCTCTGTGGCGCAGGTATACAACAGGTTCAAACCAAACCGTCTTGTGTTGTCCTTCCGCTCCTACTTGGTCGCAGGTGTACAACAGATTCAAACCAAACCGTCTTGTGTTGTCCTTCCGCTCTCTGTCGCTCAGGTTTACAACAGGTTCAAACCAAACCGTCTTGTGTTGTCCTTCCGCTCTCTGTGGTGCAGGTCTACAACAGGTTCAAACCAAACCGTCTTGTGTTGTCCTTCCACTCCTACTAAGGCGCAGGTCTACAACAGGTTCAAACCAAACCGTCTTGTGTTGTCCTTCCGCTCTCTGTGGCGCAGGTCTACAACAGGTTCAAACCAAACCGTCTTGTGTTGTCCTTCCGCTCCTACTGGGGAGCAGGTTTACAACAGGTTCAAACCAAACCGTCTTGTGTTGTCCTTCTGCTCTCTGTGGCGCAGGTCTACAACAGGTTCAAACCAAACCGTCTTGTGTTGTCCTTCCGCTCTCTGTGGCGCAGGTCTACAACAGATTCAAACCAAACCGTCTTGTGTTGTCCTTCCGCTCCTACTGGGGCGCAGGTCTACAACAGTTTCAAACCAAACCGTCTTATGTTGTCCTTCCGCTCCTACTGGGGCGCAGGTTTACAACAGGTTCAAACCAAACCGTCTTGTGTTGTCATTCCGCTCCTACTGGGGCGCAGGTCTACAACAGGTTCAAACCAAACTGTCTTGTGTTGTGGATCAGTTCTGTGTCTTCTTCTTCTTCCCTTACATGTCTTTCTCTTTCCTTTGGTTAGCCTTTATTTCTATTACCCTGGTGGTCCCAGAACAAGAACTGACGTGTAATGTATCAGCTTGTTCTCTCAGTACGTCTCCTATCCAACGCCTACGCATATTCTCATCTTTTATTCCACTGGTATGACTAGTTCCTCTCATCACTTTAACGTTTGTGGTCTTGTCTTACCAGGTCAATCTTTCTAGTTTACGCAAGGACCTATTTATGACAACCTATAACTTTCTTATTGTCGTTTTAGAGCCATACAATACGTCTGCCTTGACGTTTGATTTGAAATTAAAAAAAAATTTAATTGGACGTGATGTTGTTGTTGTTTTGAAGAGGTGATGGGTGGAGAGCGGGCACTTAACAGCTGACCGTTATTGCCTCTTCTCGTTCCATCTTGGTCTACCCTGTTCAACCTAAAAATTGGTTATAATTGGGGTATTTAGTGTCATTTTACTTACTAATTTTGTATTCAATTTAAATAACTATTGTCTTTTGCAGTTGCTGAATTTAATTTATATTAGTATTTGTCCATTTTATTTTCTCTTTTGTATTGTTTATAGATAACTATTGTCCTTTACACTTGGTTTTAATTTGTATTAGTATTTGTTCTTTTTGAGTTGATGTTTTTTTTTTAAACCTCGTTGTCTTTCCTTGTCCAATGAGTAGTTAGTAAGTTTTTTTTTCTGTTTTTTTTTTTTTAATGATTTGTTAGATCTTGTTGCTTAATTTCTATTTGGTTGAATGTCTTTTCTGAAGTGTTAACCTTATATGTTTTCCTTTGTTTTATGTATATATCTTTTAAGTATTGATTGGGCATCTCCTGGGGCATCTATACTTAAAACCTTATCACCTGTCATGTCTATATTGTGATTTCTATAGTAAGTTTTTAATTCAAGCCTTTTTTGTTCGTACTTTTTACAGTGGATCAGGTAGTGGTCTATGTCATTATCTTCCTGACATTCTTGGCAGTGTGGTTCCTCTATCATAAAGTATGCTGTACCGAGACGGAGACGCCACAGTTTTTTGTTCCATGGTATCTTTAATTCTTCTCTGACCTGGCGCGTCCTTGTTGGTTCTTTCAGCAGTTTGAACGCATGTCTGCCTTTTCTACTGTTCTTCCATGTTGTCTTCCATTCCTCGTTTATAGTTAGCTTCACTTGGCTCTTGATCTCCGACCTTCCCAGTCCTGCTCTTATATTGTTTTTACTTGTTCTTCCATTCTTGGCGTTCTGGTCTGCCAACTCGTTACCAGCTATACCTATGTGTGCTGGAACCCACACTAGCCTCACACTACATCCTCTGTTCCCTAGTGATGTATTAATTGCTAGAATTTCGCCCTTTATGTCTGGCCGGCTACATTTACCTGGGTGTTCTAGTGCTTGTAGTAATAATAGTGAGTCTGTAAATATCGTAACAGCTTCTGGCGGGTTATCTTCGATTATTTCTAAACGTTTTAGAATTGCTACCATCTCTGCGGTAAAAATCGAAGCCCCTTCAGTTACACTGTAACTCTTCTTAATTCCCCACTGTGGTATTACTACTCCTGCACCTAATTGTCCACTATCACCCTTGGATCCATCAGTGTAGACGGCCAGACTTTTTTTTTGTAAGTTGATTTATGAACTTTCTACTTATCGTTTTAGCTTCCTTATCTTCTATGTTTTGTTTGATCTTTTCAGTATGTGAGTAGTCTATGATTGGTGTTTTTAGTTCCCAGGGTGGTATTTTGCTTCTATATTTATTACTTTTTAAAATTGTGTTTGACAGTTCTTTGAACTGCGTTAGATCTTCTATAGTTGTCCACCCTGTTGGATATCTATCTTTATTTAAGGGGACGTCCCATACACTTGGTTGGTTTTTGACAAATGCTTTATGTGCTGGGTGGGTCACGTCTTGTGCTACTTTACTCCAATAATTTAATCTTAGTTCTTTCCGTCTTAGACCAAGGGGCGGTATGCCAAGCGCTACTTCTAGTGCTTCTACTGGTGTTGATATAAATGCACATGTAATGGTTCTCATGCCTGCATTTTGAATTATGTCTAGTTTTGCTTTGTTAGAAGCTGCAGCTGAGTCATAGACTATGCTGGCATAATCCAGTTTCCCCCTGATGAAAGACTTGTAGAACATAAGCATTATTTCATTGCTGGCCCCCCCATCCATTACCTTTTACTATCCTTAGTATATTTAGGGGTCTCCTACAGCTTTCTACTAAATTGTCTATATGATTATTCCAATTTAGTTGTTTATCTAAAGTTATGCCCAGAAATCTTGTTGTTGAGGAGGTACATATTTTCTGTCCTTTAATGGTTATATTGATTTTGTTATTTTTTTTTTTAATTTCCTTTGCTGAAAATCATACCTACTGTTTTGTTTACATTAATTTGGAAGCCCCAACTTTTCATCCACTTGGACGTGATTTCTTTTTGATTTCCATATTTTTGCCAACGCAACCAATGCAATGAAAGCTGATCTTGCATTCTGTATTCCTATTTTGATAGGCTACAATATACCTTTTTTTTTCTTCTAATTGCAAGAACTCACGCTGAAAACGTTAGTAAGCCACGATTCCATTATCAAAGCCTATTTGTTCACCGTGTCGCTAATACACCTTCCTACTCCGCCTAGTGGAGACTCATTTACTCCTAAGCAAGTCAGAGCTTCTTGTTCCTATTCCAGACACGCGACCTTGCCTCTTGCAAGATTTTCAATGCAAGCATTAGGCCTTAAAAGGAAGCATTACAATAATATTACACCGTGATTGAGTGTTCCATTAACCCTCATGTCTCCATACTAAATGGCGTATGCATAACAGAAAAGCCTCAGCGCCGCATGACGAATAACTTGACTAGATATTGTCAGCGTCTCAAGATCGATACTGAACGTCCTTGTTCGCATCTTCTTTGGAAGACGGGAAAGAACGAATATTATTCTTTACACCTTCGCGTTGTTGTTTCCTCCCAAGATGTAAAAAAATGGACGCTTAAGGTTGTTCACGAAAAATGATTCAAAATTGTTATCACCATTATTCGTCAGCTGCTGTGGAGCATAGGCTTACAACTAATTCTTTTTTCTGTATTGTGCTTTTCGTCAAGGTCTTACCTTGGCATCTTTATTTCTTTCCTACGTGTCTCTCTTTCCATTCTCCGTGTGTTTTACGGTCTCTCTTTCCACTCTCTGTGTGTTTTACGGTCTTTCTTTCCACTCTCCGTGTGTTTTACGGTCTTTCTTTCCACTCTTCGTGTGCTTTACGGTCTCTCTTTCCACTCTCCGTGTGTTTTCGGTCTTTCTTTCCACTCTCCGTGTGCTTTACGGTCTCTCTTTCCACTCTCCGTGTGTTTTCGGTCTTTCTTTCCACTCTCCGTGTGCTTTACGGTCTCTCTTTCCACTCTCCGTGTGTTTTCGGTCTCTCTTTCCACTCTCCGTGTGCTTTACAGCCTTTCTTTCCATTCTCTATGTGTTTTACGGTCTTTCTTTCCACTCTCCGTGTGCTTTACGGTCTCTCTTACCACTCTCCGTGTGTTTTAGGGTCTTTCTTTCCACTCTCCGTGTGCTTTACGGTCTCTCTTTCCAATCTCCGTGTGTTTTCGGTCTTTCTTTCCACTCTCCGTGTGCTTTACAGCCTTTCTTTCCAATCTCCGTGTGTTTCACGGTCTCACTTTCTATTCTCCGTGTGTTTTACAGTCTCTTTCCATTCTCCGTGTGTGTTACGGTCTCTTTCCATTTTCCGTGTGTTTTCATCATCATCATCAGCTGCCATCTCCACAACGAAGGTTGGCTGTAATGGATCTCCAACGTCTTCTTTCTCTTGTCTTAGTGGTGCACTCTGATAGACTCTTTCCTGTCCATCTCTTGATGTTATCTTCCCACTTATAGCGCTGTCTTCCCCTTGCACGTTTGCCTTCAACTCTCCCTTCTATTATGGTCTTCTGCAAGGTGGTATGCCTTTTTATGTGGCCAAAGTATTTTAGCCAAATGCTTATTCATCGTCCATGTTTCTACACCATACAGAAATGCAAAATATATATAACACTTTATGATTCTCAGTTTTGATTTGTGATATAACTGTTTAGATGTCAGTATATGTTTCATGTTATTGAATGTAGCATTCCTATTCTCTTCTTGATTTCTGTTTTACATCTGCCATCTTCTGTTATGATAAGACCAAGATGTACGAAGCTCTTGAGTTGTTCCATGATTTTCCCATTTACGCTTATCTTTAATGTGCGCTTATCGTCTGTTTTGCTAATTATCATAGTTTTTGTTTTCTCAATATTAATGTCGAGTCCATATTCATGACTTATACTGTTCACTTGCTTCACTAGTTTTTGTAACTCCTGTTCGCTTTCAGCTAACAACACTGTATCATCTGCATATCTAAGATTGTTTATTGACCTTCCACTGATGTTCAGTCCTGGCATTTCCTTTATCCGTTTGAAAATTGTTTCGGTGTATAGATTACATAGGCAGGGATCAGCACACAACCTTGTCTGACATCTCTTTTTATGTCTGTGTATGGTGGATAATTCCTTCCAGATCTTACTGTGGCGGTTTGCTCCCAATAAAGTGTGTTTTACGGTCTCAATTTCCCTTCTCTTTGTGTTTTATGTCTCTTTTCCCCTTCTCTTTGTTACTTAGGTCTCTTTTCCCCTTCTCTTTGTGTTTTAGGCACCTATTTCCCTTCTCTTTGTTTCTTAGGTTATAATTTCCCTACTTTATATGATTTAGGTGACAATTTCCCTATATATGTTTTAGGTGACAATTTCCCTATATATGTTTTAGGTGACGATTTCCCTATATATGTTTTAGGTCACAATTTCCCTATACATGTTTTAGGTGATAATTTCCCTACTATATATGTTTTAGGTCTCCTTCTAAACGTACTTTCTAAACAGAAGACAGACAAAAGACATTAGTCATAAACTTAGGACAGGAGAATGTAGATTAACATCAGTAACATCATTATATCAATCATCAATATCATCATCATCATCATCATCATTATATCAATCATCAATATCATCATTATATCAATCATCAATATCATCATCATCATTATATCAATCATCAATATCATCATTATATCAATCATCAATATCATCATTATATCAATCATCAATATCATCATTATATCAATCATCAATATCATGATTATATCAATCATCAATATCATCTTTATATCAATCATCAATATCATCATTATATCAATCATCAACAGCATCATTATATCAATCATCAATATCATCCTTATATCAATCATCAATATCATCATTATATCAATCATCATCATCATCATTATATCAATCATCAATATCATCATTATATCCATCATCATCATCATCATCATCATCATCATCATCATCATCATCATCATCATCATCATCATCATCATCATCATCATCATTATATCAATCATCAATATCATCATTATATCTATCATCAATATCATCATTATATCTATCATCATCATCATCATTATATCTATCATCAATATCATCATTATATCTATCATCAATATCATCATTATATCTATCATCAATATCATCATTATATCTATCATCAATATCATCAATATCATCATTATATCTATAATCAATATCATCATTATATCTATCATCAATATCATCATTATATCTATCATCAATATCATCATTATATCTATCATCATCATCATCAATATCATCATTATATCAATCATCAATATCATCATTATATCTATCATCAATATCATCATTATATCAATCATCAATATCATCATCATCATCATCATTATCTGACAGCTCTTTGAGGAGCTTAAGCCTTCAATCAGTTCACGGCCAGCTCTTCTGTCCTGCGCCATCTGCTTGTTATTTTCATGTCTTTATCATTTGAAACATATCACCAATTCTTTTCTCCATATAGTTTTTGGTGTTCCTTCTTTTCCTTACCCTGTTGATTCCAACACAAGGACAACCCTGTAATGCTATCAAATGGTTTACACAATGTCTGTCCTCTCAAAGGTCACTGCCTGTCCCTGGCCTCTAGTTCCAATGATATTTATTTAGTTTCACGTGATGGTGTAGCCGGTGCCATGCCCAACCCTGCCTGTCGGTATTTAAGACATCCTTGAAATGGTACACATTTTTGTGCCTCTCATGTGGGCCCCAATAATACATGGCCAATGATATACAGCTATGATAATATATATATATATATATATATATATATATATATATATATATATATATATATATATATATATATATATATATATATATATATATATATATATATATATATATATATATATATATGTGATAGGGTGGGCGAGATGATGATGATGATTATATTGTGATGTGTGATCACTCTCTTTCCACACTCGCACCGACCCGAACAACAATAAAAACTCTTGATTCTGAGGCAGGGGCTGTATTTAAACCCTATCAGTGACTAAGCAAACATTAAACAAATAAACTGGCGAACAAAACAAAACAAAACAAAACAAAACAAAACACCCAACAGTGCCCGATTGCTAATGTGTCATGTCTTTGTGTTCTTCTGCTTACCCACACAGGGCGCCTCGTTTCTCTCTCTGGGCGGTTCTTGCAATATCGCTCATTCGCCGGCTAGGCGCTTCTTATATAGGCCCTATGGCGCATCACTCACTTACTGCGCGCTGGGCGTATTAATCTTGGCTACTTAAATATCACACGCGATTATCGCTTTAGGAATAGCGAAAACACAAATAAAACCTACAGCTATTTAATATAACACACGAATATCAAATCTGACTCACAACTATACACCAAAATTAATTTCTAGGCATTATTATGACCTCATTACATATCTTCTACTTCAGATTTTTCACAACCCAGGCTCGCGCCGTCACGTGAGCTGACAGTCACGTGGGCCGACCGAAAATATATGGGCGACAAACATGCCTTGAACTGAAGTGGGGGTGGGGCCTCAGGGATGTCTTCCCGGCCCCATCACATATCTCCCTCCTGATTTTGTTGTCGTCCCGACAACATCACTACCTCTGGCGCTTCACTTGTAACCTCTCAGATCGTTGATGCTGCGCAGGACTCTTTCTGAGCGGCGATGCTTTGGGCTCAGATTCTGTATTCGGTACAACTCGGCTGGGGACTCTCTTGGTCGTCATGTCCCCAGTTGTACGTTGTCGGGCTGTCAGCCGCTGTGGTCTTGAAGACTCGCTCACCTGTGCCGCGTCGCTGTCTGCCCGTGACATCTGCTTGTCAGTGCTTGCAGCTGTCGACTTTGAAGGGAGATCGCTCTTGACTTGTTTTCCGCTCATTTTGTGTGGACGGTGGCTTACGTTCCCCACAATCTGCCTTTGATGAGTCTCCTCTGCTGAACCTTGATTTGCACTCCCTCCTATCTGCTTAGGGCGGGTTTCCTCCCCTAGACAACGGCCAATTCTCTCGGCGCCCTTAGTGTGACAGTTGTCGTGGCCATCTCTTGGCTTGCGCCCTAAAGGCAACCTGGTTGTGACAGTCCGTCTAGGAAAAGAGCTCCTTGAGGGACAGGCGGCTATCAAATGTTCTGGGGATTTGCATCCAAAACATCTCTTCGGAAGCGGGCCTTGAGGGCACTTGGCTGCCATGTGGTCTGACAGGTCTCCACAATTGTAGCATCTTATCTTTCTGGGCTTCCTCTGTGCCATGGGTCGCTTCCTGCTGCCTTTACACTCTTGACCGCCAATGCCGCATACAATGACTGCTTCCATGCCCTGGACCGATGGTTTGCTGTCAAATTCTACTCGTTCATTCTTCGCCAGACTCCGGAATCCCTTTCTGTAGATCTTGGTCTGATGTACGAATACATCAATACCTCCATCATCTGGCGTGATGAACCCCCATCCCCTGTGGACACTATACCACTTGCACATCCCTTTTCGCCTTGTCGGTGCCACTGCGTTTATTGGTGCTGTCAGCTCACAGCTTTCCTTGACGACAGCCTGACTCTCACATACAAGAAGGGCTAGTTGCGGTTCCTGCGGAGACACCTCCTCGTCTTGCGTTGGCTGTCCCCGCGGACACACCTCCTCGTCTTGCGTTGGCTGTTCCCGCGGCTGGCATGGTGCTCTCTTACTCTTATCCTACCGACGACGCCAATTGTGATAGGGAGGGCGAGATGATGATGATGATTATATTGTGATGTGTGATCACTCTCTTTCCACACTCGCACCGACCCGAACAACAATAAAAACTCTTGATTCTGAGGCAGGGGCTGTATTTATTTTTACAACCCTATCAGTGACTAAGCAAACATTAAACAAATAAACTGGCGAACAAAACAAAACAAAACAAAACAAAACAAAACACCCAACAGTGCCCGATTGCTAATGTGTCATGTCTTTGTGTTCTTCTGCTTACCCACACAGGGCGCCTCGTTTCTCTCTCTGGGCGGTTCTTGCAATATCGCTCATTCGCCGGCTAGGCGCTTCTTATATAGGCCCTATGGCGCATCACTCACTTACTGCGCGCTGGGCGTATTAATCTTGGCTACTTAAATATCACACGCGATTATCGCTTTAGGAATAGCGAAAACACAAATAAAACCTACAGCTATTTAATATAACACACGAATATCAAATATGACTCACAACTATACACCAAAATTAATTTCTAGGCATTATTATGACCTCATTACATATCTTCTACTTCAGATTTTTCACAACCCAGGCTCGCGCCGTCACGTGAGCTGACAGTCACGTGGGCCGACCGAAAATATATGGGCGACAAACATGCCTTGAACTGAAGTGGGGGTGGGGCCTCAGGGGTGTCTTCCCGGCCCCATCACATATCTCCCTCCTGATTTTGTTGTCGTCCCGACAACATCACTACCTCTGGCGCTTCACTTGTAACCTCTCAGATCGTTGATGCTGCGCAGGACTCTTTCTGAGCGGCGATGCTTTGGGCTCAGATTCTGTATTCGGTACAACTCGGCTGGGGACTCTCTTGGTCGTCATGTCCCCAGTTGTACGTTGTCGGGCTGTCAGCCGCTGTGGTCTTGAAGACTCGCTCACCTGTGCCGCGTCGCTGTCTGCCCGTGACATCTGCTTGTCAGTGCTTGCAGCTGTCGACTTTGAAGGGAGATCGCTCTTGACTTGTTTTCCGCTCATTTTGTGTGGACGGTGGCTTACGTTCCCCACAATCTGCCTTTGATGAGTCTCCTCTGCTGAACCTTGATTTGCACTCCCTCCTATCTGCTTAGGGCGGGTTTCCTCCCCTAGACAACGGCCAATTCTCTCGGCGCCCTTAGTGTGACAGTTGTCGTGGCCATCTCTTGGCTTGCGCCCTAAAGGCAACCTGGTTGTGACAGTCCGTCTAGGAAAAGAGCTCCTTGAGGGACAGGCGGCTATCAAATGTTCTGGGGATTTGCATCCAAAACATCTCTTCGGAAGCGGGCCTTGGGGGCACTTGGCTGCCATGTGGTCTGACAGGTCTCCACAATTGTAGCATCTTATCTTTCTGGGCTTCCTCTGTGCCATGGGTCGCTTCCTGCTGCCCTTACACTCTTGACCGCCAATGCCGCCTACAATGACTGCTTCCATGCCCTGGACCGATGGTTTGCTGTCAAATTCTACTCGTTCATTCTTCGCCAGACTCCGGAATCCCTTTCTGTAGATCTTGGTCTGATGTACGAATACATCAATACCTCCATCATCTGGCGTGATGAACCCCCATCCCCTGTGGACACTATACCACTTGCACATCCCTTTTCGCCTTGTCGGTGCCACTGCGTTTATTGGTGCTGTCAGCTCACAGCTTTCCTTGACGACAGCCTGACTCTCACATACAAGAAGGGCTAGTTGCGGTTCCTGCGGAGACACCTCCTCGTCTTGCGTTGGCTGTCCCCGCGGACACACCTCCTCGTCTTGCGTTGGCTGTTCCCGCGGCTGGCATGGTGCTCTCTTACTCTTATCCTACCGACGACGCCAATTGTGATAGGGAGGGCGAGATGATGATGATGATTATATTGTGATGTGTGATCACTCTCTTTCCACACTCGCACCGACCCGAACAACAATAAAAACTCTTGATTCTGAGGCAGGGGCTGTATTTATTTTTACAACCCTATCAGTGACTAAGCAAACATTAAACAAATAAACTGGCGAACATAACAAAACAAAACAAAACAAAACACCCAACAGTGCCCGATTGCTAATGTGTCATGTCTTTGTATTCTTCTGCTTACCCACACAGGGCGCCTCGTTTCTCTTTCTGGGCGGTTCTTGCAATATCGCTCATTCGCCGGCTAGGCGCTTCTTATATAGGCCCTATGCGCATCACTCACTTACTGCGCGCTGGGCGTATTAATCTTGGCTACTTAAATATCACACGCGATTATCGCTTTAGGAATAGCGAAAACACAAATAAAACCTACAGCTATTTAATATAACACACGAATATCAAATATGACTCACAACTATACACCACAATTAATATCTAGGCACCTCCGAAATCGGCGAGTATTTGCCTGAATGGCGAGGGACACCTGTCTCTGTACAAGAAAAAGGGATACTCACGTAAAATCAATGTCAGGTTAGACATTAATAATAACCTGAGATTTCGCCTCGAGTATTAGCGGGCGTACGAAAAAAAAAAAAAAAAAAAAAAAAAAAAAAAAATATCTAGGCATTATTATGACCTCATTACATATCTTCTACTTCAGATTTTTCACAACCCAGGCTCGCGCCGTCACGTGAGCTGACAGTCACGTGGGCCGACCTAAAATATATGGGCGACAAACATGCCTTGAACTGAAGTGGGGGTGGGGCCTCAGGGGTGTCTTCCCGGCCCCATCACATATATATATATATATATATATATATATATATATATATATATATATATATATATATATATATATATACGCATAAGACCCACCAGGGTGTAAGGCATATCCATAATTTCACAAGATATGTGCAAAGTAATGGCACATAGAGGAACTTACTTATTAGATTGAGTATATAATATTGTGTATACCCTTTTTTCAAAAACATTTTTTGGACATACCATAAAACTTTGAATTCTTTTAATATACACGTTTTTATTACACATGTAACTGGTTTGTAATCTCATACCATTCGCTATCCAAAATATTTGAATAATTTAAAACAGAGACAGTCAACCCAGGTGCTGTTGTTATCTACTTCAGAGACACTGAGATATTAAAAGATGTCATATTCTCATCTTACACGTTGATAAAATCTTGTATTTTTTAGGTTTGAGAGTATTCAGATAGTGGAAAAAAATGCGGCATTTTTGTAATCTTAAGTGAGGAGGAGTGGAGGGATAAAATGAACGCTACCGAGGACAGAAATAGTCTCCATCATCGTACACTCGCAGACGTCGGAATATGTTCAAAGAAAGCAATGGCCAGTTTGAGGATATTGTTATCTCCATAGAGCTTTTCCAGGAATGATACTGGTGTCGGCCATTTGAAAGATTGAAAATATACGTTACATGCACTCAAGACAAAGATGTTCTCAGGTATAAACAATTCATCTAATTCAACGTAAAAAAAAAAAAAAAACACCAGTTATTTCTGTCGGTCGATATAATTTTTGCAATTTTATCAAAAGTGCGGATGGAAAATTTAAACTAACTTTTATTTTTCCGAATGTTAACTTCACTACAAAGACAAAACCACGCCAATTTATTTACGTAGTTCACAAATAAAGTAAATCTAAGTAAATCAGTTCTTGGGGGGTTTTATTGGGGGGAGGGGGGGGGGGGACGCGGAACAAGTACACTTAATCTTTGTTTTTTTTTTTGGTTTTTTTTTTTTGGTTTTAAAGAAAATGGGAGGAGAGCGAACTAGCATCAGATGATCATTTATCTCCCCTCGTCCACCATCTTTGTCTACCCTTTTTCACCCTGTTGTTGTTGTTCGTCCATCACAGGTGATGAAGACCACTCTGTTCATCCAATTATTAGGATGTTAGGATAGTCTATGAGTACGAAGGTGACTGATGAGCCCGATGCAGGCCTGGAAGGATCTCGGACAGTGTGGGCAGGGAATGTTTGCTTCATGTGAAGGTTTTATTTCACGATCTTTTCTAGCTTGTCTCCGCTGTTCCGCTGCTGCTCTTCTGGAAGATTCGCATGCCACTGCACCTTTACGAAGAGATGTGCGCCAGGCAGTTCGGTCTTGAATAGTATCGATGCTAGGGATACCAGCTCTGTCAAGAACGGCGGTATCCGGGATCTTGTCTTGCCATTTGATTTTCATTATCTTCCTGAGACAGACTGTATGGAAAAGGTTGAGCTTTTTTACGTGGCGCCTGTATACAGTCCATGTTTCACATGCATAAAGCAGCACTGGAAGCACCACAGCTCTGTATACCTTCAGCTTTGTCTGTAGACAATGCCACTTCGATGCCAAACGTTGGTGTATAGTCTGCCAAATGTGCTGCTGGCTTTGGAGATCCTGGTGTTCACCTCATCATCAATGACGATGTTCTGGGATAGTGTACTACCAAGGTATGTGAACCTGTTCACAACATTCAGTTTATCACCATTTACCTTGATGATTGGCTCAATATAAATTGTGACAGGAGCTGGTTGGTACATGATTTCTGTTTTCCCCGTGTTGATGGTAAGCCCAAAGTTGGAGCAGGCTTCGGAGAATCTATCAACGCTACGCTGCAGATCAGCCTCTGAGCCAGCACTGAGCGCAAAATCGTCAGCAAACAGAAGATCCCTGATGGTGTGTGATTTGATCTTGGTTTTTGCTTGAAGCCTCCTAAGGTTAAACAATTTTCCATCAATACGATATCTGATGTCGATTCCTGTGTCCCCGTCTCTGAAAACATCAGTCAGCATAGCAGAAAACATGATACTGAAAAGAGTCGGTGCAAGTACACACCCTTGTTTAACTCCATTTGAGACGGAAAGGCTCCGATAGCTCACCGTTTTCCTGAACTCTAGCCTGCATTCCATCATGCAGCTGCTGCACTATTGAGATAAATTTCTTTGGGCAGCCGTATTTTGTCATGATCTTCCATAGACCCTCTCTACTGACCGTGTCAAACGCCTTTGTCAAGTCGATGAAAGCTGTGTACAGGTCACAGTGCTGTTCTTGGCATTTTTCTTGAAGCTGTCTTGCAGCAAACACCATATCGGTGGTTCCACGTTCTTTCCGGAATCCACACTGACTTTCAGGTAGAAGACCTTTGTCAAGATGAGCCGTAAGGCGATTAAGAAGGATTCTGGCAAATATCTTCCCTTTTTCACCCTAATCGTCGGTTATAATTAGGGTATTTATTGTCATTTTATTTTCAGTTTTCTTTTAATATGAAATACCTATCTTTGCTTGCATGTGATTGCTGTTGATTGTGACAGTTCATATTCAAATTTGTTGTTTTCTTACTTTTGTTATGATCGGTTGTCACATGTCATGTTGATTGTATTACTTTACTGTGTATATATAATTGTGTATAGTTAATTGATTTGTCTTTAATAATAAATGTGTGTTTTATTTTTGTAATAACGTGCCTGTTTTTATTTACTAATTATTAGCGCGTGTTAACTTTTTTCTTTCATATGTTTCCCTTAAATAGTATTACTATTATTTTTATTGTTATTGCTGTGAAGGATATTTATATTTAGAAGATAGATTGTTGTTTATGATAGATGCACCATTGTGAGCTTGTTTATCTGAATAGTTGTGACGTGACTGAGCGCTTAAAATAACCGTGATAATTGTGTGTGTGGTACAAGAGTTGTTGTCATCAGTCAGTGTGTTGTGAATGAACAAGTTATGAATGAACAGAATGTTACGAGTTCTGTTTGTTGGTCAAAAATAAGCGTGAATTGAGAAGTGGTTACTTGTCGAGGGAGACTGGTGTGTGAGTTGAACGAGGCAGTCAAATGTTGGTTCTCAAACAAGCAGGTTGTTTGTGTTTAGTGGTTCCTGCTGGGTTGTTCGGCCAACGTCTGGGTGGATATTTTTTTCTCTCCCTTAACCAGCGGCACTTGGGCTTTCAGCCCTTCGGCCCAATGACACGTCATTGGGAGGCTGGGGAGCCTGTGGACTTTCCTTCCAACCCGGTCAGGAGCTTCGCTCCTTCCCATCCACAGAGGGTTTCTGAGTGGAGATAAAAAGTTGTAGTTGTTGCTGTAGGAGATGTTGTGACATAATTTGTGCGCTTTCTTCTCCTATCTGGCAGTATTGAACTAAATTTGTTGTGCGTACTGAATTATGTGCATTTTAATTCCCTACCTTCCGATAGGTAATTGGTATTTTTCGTGTCAATGTTTACACTCCTTCCATTCATTTCGTGTCCCGTTTGTTTACCTGAGAGCTGATACCCGTCAGCCCAGCTTGGCTAGCGAGGTCATTTACGTGGAGTGACCCCGTGTGTGTTTACACAAGGAGTGCCGGTCAATTGGCGATCTGGTGGCAGATACAAACACGAATGATGTAAGGAAACTTTCGGACAAACTGGTTATGATCAGGATAAATGGAAGAAGTCGTAATGAAAACATTACCAAGAATTGTCTGTTATAGCAACTCCATATACGGAGGATGACAGTTTGAAATTTTCAAACGCCTGAGTCATACATAATTCTACATGAGGAAACGTTTTTATAACTTGAACTTTTGAATGTATTGGCTGGTATTTGAGGCGCCAATAAACAATCGCGCTGATTGGGAATTTTGTAGAAAACGCCATGTAGAAGCGTGGGCTGGAAACCTACGATATAACGTAGAAAAAGTTTGACATACGGCTTTGCATTCAAGAAATCGTCAACGTAGTCAGCTCGGACCTTGCCACGGAAAAGAATAGAGTTGGATTCTGAATTTATAGGACAGGACACACAAAAATGTATTATGACCATCTCAGTACATCAGTAGAAAACTCGCCATTATTAATACGGAACCTGGATTTCTACAGGACCACTCACAAGTCACAGATGGATTCTGAAATATAAATAATACCCAGACGTGTGTTCGAGGCATGTGTATATAATTGCCAAGACTATTGTACTGAGGAAGAAATCTATCATCCCTATTTGGGTAAGTTGTAAATATAAATTTTATGCTGTGAATTTCATATGTTAGTGATGTTAAAAATTCATACTAGGCTGGCAACCTCAGCATGTGAAAATGATACATTCATGAACCACTATAGCAAGCGCTGATGATTGCTTCATGTTAGTTCTCACGGAAGAACCAAAAGCAGAGGTAACCCCAGACTCCGAATGGAGCAGGGAATGAGTGATGATAAGATCAACCTGTGCATAGTTGTATATTATCATTATGTGAATGTATGTAAACTTAATGTGTTCCTTCAGGCACAAGCCACTACCGCTGTCCAGTCACAAATTTTTCCTTAAATTAATTGACATACTGGTGATTTTTCATTACATGCCCTGAGTGATACGATATACGCTCAGGGAGAATAACAAAATCTGAGAAAGGCTGACAGACAGCGGGAAAAGGCGCCTGATTAATGCCAGGAAAACAAATATTTAGCAGCGGAATTTATTCTTTTATTCCCTCTAAAGTTTGTGGTACCAGTACGAGACTTTTTGTGGTACGACCCGGAGAGACCATTGGCTGTACTACTAGACTGTGGTTCGAAGCTTGAGATCGAAACTTAAAGATTCTTGCCTTGACCAGGAGGGGTTACTTCCTGAACTGATCTGGAAACGCGCCCCTCACCACAGAGACGAATCTACGGAAAGGCAACATCAAAACTTCAGCATTTTGGCAAGTCCAAATTATAACAAGCCAAAAACAACCGAACTTTATTTTGCTAAATTCATCAAGCCTAAAGACTTTTCGGTGCAGAAACCTAGTTATTTTTTATACTCACCAGTCATATTTATTTATATTTGTTTCAAAGTAATCGATCATTAAATTTCTATATGTTGACATTGACAAATTCATAGTTAAATTAATTATTACAGAGCGAAATGCACATGTGTGAATCCGAATTTAAATATATATATATACAACAAAGATAACCTCGTGACATCTCTCACGGGTTGCCTCCATTTTTCTCTGCAGTAGTGGTCCAACATTGGCCAAAAGCTAGAGTATCTAATGTGGGTTTTCAAAGGTGTCTACCTTCGAGTGAGTGATGTTGCCTTTCCGTAGATTCGTCTCTGTGGTGAGGGGCGCGTTTTCCAGATCAGTTCAGGAAGTAACCCCTCCTGGTCAAGGCAAGAATCTTTAAGCGTCGATCTCAAGCTTCGAACCACAGTCTAGTAGTACAGCCAATGGTCTCTCCGGGTCGTACCACAAAAAAGTCTCGTACTGGTACCACAAACTTTAGAGGGAATAAAAGAATAAATTCCGCTGCTAAATATTTGTTTTCCTGGCATTAATCAGGCGCCTTTTCCCCGCTGTCTGTCAGCCTTTCTCAGATTTCTTATTCTCCCTGAGCGTATATCGTATCACTCAGGGCATGTAATGAAAAATCACCAGTATGTCAATTAATTTAAGGAAAAATTTGTGACTGGACAGCGGTAGTGGCTTGTGCCTGAAGGAACACATTAAGTTTACATACATTCACATAATGATAATATACAACTATGCACAGGTTGATCTTATCATCACCTCATTCCCTGCTCCATTCGGAGTCTGGGGTTACCTCTGCTTTTGGTTCTTCCGTGAGAACTAACATGAAGCAATCATCAGCGCTTGCTATAGTGGTTCATGAATGTATCATTTTCACATGCTGAGGTTGCCAGCCTAGTATGAATTTTTAACATCACTAACATATGAAATTCACAGCATAAAATTTATATTTACAACTTACCCAAATAGGGATGATAGATTTCTTCCTCAGTACAATAGTCTTGGCAATTATATACACATGCCTCGAACACACGTCTGGGTATTATTTATATTTCAGAATCCATCTGTGACTTGTGAGTGGTCCTGTAGAAATCCAGGTTCCGTATTAATAATGGCGAGTTTTCTACTGATGTACTGAGATGGTCATAATACATTTTTTGTGTGTCCTGTCCTATAAATTCAGAATCCAACTCTATTCTTTTCCGTGGCAAGGTCCGAGCTGACTACGTTGACGATTTCTTGAATGCAAAGCCGTATGTCAAACTTTTTCTACGTTATATCGTAGGTTTCCAGCCCACGCTTCTACATGGCGTTTTCTACAAAATTCCCAATCAGCGCGATTGTTTATTGGCGCCTCAAATACCAGCCAATACATTCAAAAGTTCAAGTTATAAAAACGTTTCCTCATGTAGAATTATGTATGACTCAGGCGTTTGAAATTTTCAAACTGTCATCCTCCGTATATGGAGTTGCTATAACAGACAATTCTTGGTAATGTTTTCATTACGACTTCTTCCATTTATCCTGATCATAACCAGTTTGTCCGAAAGTTTCCTTACATCATTCGTGTTTGTATCTGCCACCAGATCGCCAATTGACCGGCACTCCTTGTGTAAACACACACGGGGTCACTCCACGTAAATGACCTCGCTAGCCAAGCTGGGCTGACGGGTATCAGCTCTCAGGTAAACAAACGGGACACGAAATGAATGGAAGGAGTGTAAACATTGACACGAAAAAATACCAATTACCTATCGGAAGGTAGGGAATTAAAATGCACATAATTCAGTACGCACAACAAATTTAGTTCAATACTGCCAGATAGGAGAAGAAAGCGCACAAATTATGTCACAACATCTCCTACAGCAACAACTACAACTTTTTATCTCCACTCAGAAACCCTCTGTGGATGGGAAGGAGCGAAGCTCCTGACCGGGTTGGAAGGAAAGTCCACAGGCTCCCCAGCCTCCCAATGACGTGTCATTGGGCCGAAGGGCTGAAAGCCCAAGTGCCGCTGGTTAAGGGAGAGAAAAAAATATCCACCCAGACGTTGGGCCGAACAACCCAGCAGGAACCACTAAACACAAACAACCTGCTTGTTTGAGAACCAACATTTGACTGCCTCGTTCAACTCACACACCAGTCTCCCTCGACAAGTAACCACTTCTCAATTCACGCTTATTTTTGACCAACAAACAGAACTCGTAACATTCTGTTCATTCATAACTTGTTCATTCACAACACACTGACTGATGACAACAACTCTTGTACCACACACACAATTATCACGGTTATTTTAAGCGCTCAGTCACGTCACAACTATTCAGATAAACAAGCTCACAATGGTGCATCTATCATAAACAACAATCTATCTTCTAAATATAAATATCCTTCACAGCAATAACAATAAAAATAATAGTAATACTATTTAAGGGAAACATATGAAAGAAAAAAGTTAACACGCGCTAATAATTAGTAAATAAAAACAGGCACGTTATTACAAAAATAAAACACACATTTATTATTAAAGACAAATCAATTAACTATACACAATTATATATACACAGTAAAGTAATACAATCAACATGACATGTGACAACCGATCATAACAAAAGTAAGAAAACAACAAATTTGAATATGAACTGTCACAATCAATCAGCAATCACATGCAAGCAAAGATAGGTATTTTCATATTAAAAGAAAAACTGAAAATAAAATGACAATAAAATACCCTAATTATAACCGACGATTAGGGTGAAAAAGGGAAGATATTTGCCAGAATCCTTCTTAATCGCCTTACGGCTCATCTTGACAAAGGTCTTCTACCTGAAAGTCAGTGTGGATTCCGGAAAGAACGTGGAACCACCGATATGGTGTTTGCTGCAAGACAGCTTCAAGAAAAATGCCAAGAACAGCACTGTGACCTGTACACAGCTTTCATCGACTTGACAAAGGCGTTTGACACGGTCAGTAGAGAGGGTCTATGGAAGATCATGACAAAATACGGCTGCCCAAAGAAATTTATCTCAATAGTGCAGCAGCTGCATGATGGAATGCAGGCTAGAGTTCAGGAAAACGGTGAGCTATCGGAGCCTTTCCGTCTCAAATGGAGTTAAACAAGGGTGTGTACTTGCACCGACTCTTTTCAGTATCATGTTTTCTGCTATGCTGACTGATGTTTTCAGAGACGGGGACACAGGAATCGACATCAGATATCGTATTGATGGAAAATTGTTTAACCTTAGGAGGCTTCAAGCAAAAACCAAGATCAAATCACACACCATCAGGGATCTTCTGTTTGCTGACGATTTTGCGCTCAGTGCTGGCTCAGAGGCTGATCTGCAGCGTAGCGTTGATAGATTCTCCGAAGCCTGCTCCAACTTTGGGCTTACCATCAACACGGGGAAAACAGAAATCATGTACCAACCAGCTCCTGTCACAATTTATATTGAGCCAATCATCAAGGTAAATGGTGATAAACTGAATGTTGTGAACAGGTTCACATACCTTGGTAGTACACTATCCCAGAACATCGTCATTGATGATGAGGTGAACACCAGGATCTCCAAAGCCAGCAGCACATTTGGCAGACTATACACCAACGTTTGGCATCGAAGTGGCATTGTCTACAGACAAAGCTGAAGGTATACAGAGCTGTGGTGCTTCCAGTGCTGCTTTATGCATGTGAAACATGGACTGTATACAGGCGCCACGTAAAAAAGCTCAACCTTTTCCATACAGTCTGTCTCAGGAAGATAATGAAAATCAAATGGCAAGACAAGATCCCGGATACCGCCGTTCTTGACAGAGCTGGTATCCCTAGCATCGATACTATTCTGATGCAGTCACAGATTCGCTGGGCAGGTCATGTAGTCCGCATGCCAGACCATCGACTGCCAAGATACTCTTTTATGGTGAGATGCAGAAGGGTAGACGCTCCCATGGTGGCCAGAAAAAGCGCTTCAAAGACACGCTTAAGGCTTCATTAAAAACCTTTGACATAAACCCAGACACATGGGAAGCTGCTGCGCAAGACCGAACTGCCTGGCGCACATCTCTTCGTAAAGGTGCAGTGGCATGCGAATCTTCCAGAAGAGCAGCAGCGGAACAGCGGAGACAAGCTAGAAAAGATCGTGAAATAAAACCTTCACATGAAGCAAACATTCCCTGCCCACACTGTCCGAGATCCTTCCAGGCCTGCATCGGGCTCATCAGTCACCTTCGTACTCATAGACTATCCTAACATCCTAATAATTGGATGAACAGAGTGGTCTTCATCACCTGTGATGGACGAACAACAACAACAGGGTGAAAAAGGGTAGACAAAGATGGTGGACGAGGGGAGATAAATGATCATCTGATGCTAGTTCGCTCTCCTCCCATTTTCTTTAAAACAAAAAAAAAAAACCAAAAAAAAAAAAAAACTTGGTCCTTCCGCGTCCAACAAAAAAAAAACAAAGATTAAGTGTACTTGACTTCCCGCGTCAGCCCCCAATTGCCCCCCTCCCCCCCCTCCCCCCAATAAAACCCCCCAAGAACTGATTTACTTAGATTTACTTTATTTGTGAACTACGTAAAATAAATTGGCGTGGTTTTGTCTGTGTGTAGTGAAGTTAACATTCGGAAAAATAAAAGTTAGTTTAAATTTTCCATCCGCACTTTTGATAAAAATTGCAAAAATTATATCGACCGACAGAAATAACTGGTGTTTTTTTTTTTTTTTTTACGTTGAATTAGATGAATTGTTTATACCTGAGAACATCTTTGTCTTGAGTGCATGTAACGTATATTTTCAATCTTTCAAAATGGCCGACACCAGTATCATTCCTGGAAAAGCTCTATGGATATAACAATAATCCTCAAACTGGCCATTGCTTTCTTTGAACATATTCCGACGTTCTGCTGAGAGTGTACGATGATGGAGACTATTTCTGTCCTCGGTAGCGTTCATTTTATCCCTCCACTCCTCCTCAACTTAAGATTACAAAAATGCCGCATTTTTTTCCACTATCTGAAATACTCTCAAACCTAAAAAATACAAGATTTTATCAACGTGTATAGATGAGAGTATGACATCTTTTAATATCTCAGTGTCTCTGAAGTAGATAACAACAGCACCTGGGTTGACTGTCTCTGTTTTAAATTATTCAAATATTTTGGATAGCGAATGGTATGAGATTACAAACCAGTTACATGTGTAATAAAAACGTGTATATTAAAAGAATTCAAAGTTTTATGGTATGTCCAAAAAATGTTTTTGAAAAAAGGGTATACACAATATTATATACTCAATCTAATAAGTAAGTTCCTCTATGTGCCATTTACTTTTGCACATATCTTGATGAAATTAAGGATATGCCTTACACCCTGGTGGTTCTTATGCGTATATATATTTATATAAATATATATATATATATATATAGTATTTATAAATATATATATATATATTATTTAAGTATATGTGATGGGGGCCGGGAAGACACCCCTGATGCCCCACCCCCACTTCAGTTCAAGGCATGTTTGTCGCCCATATATATTTTAGGTCGTCCCACGTGACTTTCAGCTCACGTGACGGCGCCGAGCCTGGGTTGAAAATCTGAAGTAGAAGATTATGTAATGAGGTCCATAATAATGCCTAGATATTTTTTTTTTTTTTTTTTTTTTTTCTTTTTTTACTTTCCGTACGCCCGCTAATACGTCCGAGCGAAATCTCAGGTTTAATTATTAATGTCCTAACCTGACCATTGATTTTTTACGTGAGTAAATCCCATTTTCTTGTACAGAGAGACAGGTAGGTCCCCCTCGCCATTCAGGTCAAGAAGATACTCGCCGATTTCCGGATGGTGCCTAGATACTCCATTGCAGTGTGGTCGGCTCAGGGACGCCGCCCAGTTCATATTGATATTCGACGTGACACTCTCCTATCACAAATGGTCACCTCGCCAGGTCTTTATTTGAGTTTTCCGCCAGTCCTAAAGCCCGGTCGATCGAAGTGTGATATCCCTTCATAAATGGCG
Organism: Oreohelix idahoensis; assembly: GCA_024509875.1. Lineage (NCBI taxonomy): Eukaryota > Metazoa > Mollusca > Gastropoda > Stylommatophora > Oreohelicidae > Oreohelix > Oreohelix idahoensis. The sequence goes on from JAMPIV010009014.1 coordinate 137,870, forward strand.
GGTGTATCCATGTTGGGGCGCCTTCTCCCCCCCCCCCTCCTGTAGTACACCGGAGTTTGATACCTGTATCACCCGGTCGCACATAGTAGCGGTATTGTAACCACTACGCTAGCGCGGATCATACAGCGTGATGTATTATCACTCATCTCTGCTCTACATTCATAGTGTCGGAGGGAGTCACCTCTGCTGTCAGTTTTCTGCCAGATGAATAGCAACAGACATGACACATTTAGCAAATCGGCAGTGCTTGCTGTACTGTTTTATGATATGTAATATTTTCATATGTTTGTGATAGGGTTGACGAGATGATGATGCTGCGATTTACCTCGCGTGATTTAGTTTGAGTCACTCTAGGGTTGTCACACTAATTAAAGACAGTCCGACTGCCGAACAACAATCAAGAAACTCTGAGTGTTGGGCGAGGGGTTGGCGCGGTTGTGAGAAGATTTAGTGGATTCAAACATTAAACAATATAATAATCAGCGAACATCTACAAACTCACAAAACACCAATTGCTGTGCCCGATTGCTAGAGTCTCAAGCATTTACAGCTTGGCGTCTGTGTGTCTTTACTTCAGTCTGCTCAGCTCTGGGCGGGCTGATTCTACGGAACGCCAGGTCGTGTGCGGCTCGCTTTTTTACTTTTTACAGCCCAGGTCGAATCACTCAATGCTCCGTACTGCGACTGTAGTGTGCGTATCTGCATTTGGAACCAGAATACTAACCCTCACTTATATGTGAGAGTCCAGGCTGATCCTGTCAAGGAAATCTCAAACTGACAGCACAATAAACGCAATGGCACCGACCATAGGAGCGAAAGTAATGTACTAAGGTAGTATAGTGGTAAACAGAAAGAATAGCATAAAAAACAATTAATCACGCCAGAATTAGGATGGAGGTATTGATGTTATTCGTACATCATAACCAAGATCTACATAAAGGGATTCCGGAGTTTGGCGGAAGTATGGAACTGAAGTATGAATTTGACAGCAAACCATCGGTCCCAGGCATGGAGAAGCAGTCATTGTATGCTGCTGAAGATTTCTTATTGGCGTCAAGAGTGTAAGGGCAGCAGGAAGCAACCATTGGAGGCTACAGAGGAAGCCCAGAAACTGATAAGATGCTACAATTGTGGAGACGCTGTCAAAAAAAAACCACATGGCAGCCAAGTGCCCTCGAAGGCCTTCGCTTCCGAAGAGATGTTTTGGATGCAAATCCCCAGAAAACATTTGATAGCCGCCTGTCCCCTCAAGGAAGCTCTATATCCTAGACGGACTGGTCAAACAATACCAGAGTTGCCTTTAGGGAGCGCAAGCCAAGAGATGCGGCCACGACAACTGTCCACAACTAAGGGGCACCGAGAAAATTGGCCGTGGCAACGGCTAGGGGAGGAAACCCGTCCTATAAGCATGATATAGGAGCTGGAGTGCAAAAATCAAGGTTCAGCAGAGGAGACTCATAAAAAGGCTAGTTTGTGGGGAATGTGTAAGCCACCGTCCACACAAAATGAGTGGAAAACAAGTCAAGAGCGATCTCCTCTAGTCATCAAAGTCGACAGCTGCAAAGCACTGACAGGCAGATGTCTACGGGCAGACAGCGACGCGGCAGCCGCGCGAGTGAGCGATAAAGTCTTCAAGACCACAGGCGGGCTGAACTCAGCCCGTGACAACGTACAACTGGTGGGAACATGACGACCAAGAGATATCCCCAGCCGAGTTTGTTGCTACCGAAAACGACAAATCTGACCTCAAAGCATCCGTCCGCTCAGAAAGGAGTCCTGCCAACAGCATCAACTATGCTGATGAGGTTCACAAGTGGAAGGCTGCCATAGGTTAGTGATGTTGTCGGGACGACAAACAAAATCAGAGGGAGATATCCGAGTGGGATCCCCGGGCCGAAAAGGAGACGCCCTGCGCCCCCTACCACTTGTTCTAGTCATGCTGATCTTTATTTTCGCATCCCATCGGGTGTGCGCGAAGCGCATTCATTTGGGTTTGTGAAAAAGTCTCTGAAGTCTGAAGATACGTAATGAGGCCATAATAAAGCCTCTAGAAATTAAATTGTGGTGTATAGTTGTGAGTCATATTTTTGATATTCGTTGTGTTTATATTAAATAGCTGTTAGGTTTTTATTATTTGTGTTTTCGCTATTCCTAAAGCGATAATCGCGTGTGATATTTAAGTAGCCAAAATGAATACGCCCCCCGCGCAGTCGTTGTGTGATTAGCCTAGTGCCTATAAAAAGAGATAGCGAACCAGCAGCGGGCCTTCTTAAAGTATCAGTCCAGACAAGAGGGAACGAAACGAGGCGCCCTGTGTACCCACACAGAAGAACACAAAGACATGACACATTAGCAATCGGGCACTGTTGGGTGTCTTGTTTTGTTTTGTTTTTATGTTCGCTAGTTTATTTGTTTAATGTTTGCTTTGTCACTGAATGGGTTGTAAAAATAAATATAGCACCTGCCTCTAGAATCAAGAGTTTTTTTTATTTTTGTTCGGGTCGGTGCGAGTGTGGAAAGAGAGTGATCACACATCACAATATAATTCATCATCATCATCTCGCCCTACCCTATCACAATTGGCTCGTCGGTAGGATAAGAGTAAGAGAGCACCATGCCAGCCGCGGAACAGCCAACGCAAGACGAGAGGGTGTGTCCGCGGTGACAGCCAACGCAAGACGAGGAGGTGTCTCCGCAGGGGAACCGCAACTAGACCTTCTTGTATGTGAAGGTCAGGCTGTTGCCAAGGAAAGCTGTGAGCTGACAGCACCGATAAACGCAGTGGCACCGACAAGGCGAAAAGGGATGTGCAAGTGGTATAGTGTCCACAGGGGATGGGGGTTCATCACGCCAGATGATGGAGGTATTGATGTATTCGTACATCAGACCAAGATCTACAGAAAGGGATTCCGGAGTCCTGGCGAAGAAATGAACGAGTAGAATTTTTTGACAGCAAACCATCGGTCCAGGGCATGGAAGCAGTCATTGTATTCGGCATTTGCGGTCAAGATTGTAAGGGCAGCAGGAAGCGAGCCATGGCACAGAGGAAGCCCAGAAAGATAAGATGCTACAATTGTGGAGACCTGTCAGACCACATGGCAGCCAAGTGCCCCCCAAGGCCCGCTTTCCGAAGAGATGTTTTGGATGCAAATCCCCAGAACATTTGATAGCCGCCTGTCCCTCAAGAAGCTCTTTCCCTAGACGGACTGTCACAAACAGGTTGCGTTTAGGGCGCAAGCCAAGAAATGGCCACGACAACAGTCACACTAAGGGCGCCGAGAGAATTGGGCGTCGTCTAGGGGAGGAAACCCGTCCTAAGCAGATAGGAGAGAATGCAAGTCAAGGTTCAGCAGAGGAGACTCATCAAAAAAAAAAAAAAGGCAGATTGTGGGTGGAACGTAAGCCACCGTCCACACAAAATGAGCGGAAAACAAGTCAAGAGCGATCTCCCTCAAAGTCGACAGCTGCAAGCACTGACAAGCAGATGTCACGGGCAGGCAGCGACACGGCACCGGAGAGCGAGTCTTCAAGACCACAGCGGCTGACAGCCCGGCAACGTACAACAACTGGGACATGACGAACCAAGAGAGTCCCCAGCCGAGTTTGTACCGAATACAGAATCTGAGCCCAAAGCATCGCCGCCTCAGAAAGAGTCCCTGCGCAGCATCAACGATCTGAGAGGTTTACAAGTGAAGCGCCAGAGGTAGTGATGTTGTCGGGACGACAACAAAATCAGGAGGGAAGATATGTGGATGGGGCCGGGAAGACACCCCTGAGCCCCACCCCCCACTTCAGTTCAAGGCATGTTTGTCGCCCATATATTTTCGGTCGGCCCACGTGACTGTCAGCTCACGTGACGGCGCGAGCCTGGGTTTGAAAAAATCTGAAGTAGAAGATATGTAATGAGGTCATAATAATGCCTAGAAATTAATTTTGGTGTATATTTTGTGAGTCAGATTTGATATTCGTGTGTTATATTAAATAGCTGTAGGTTTTATTTGTGTTTTCGCTATTCCTAAAGCGATAATCGCGTGTGATATTTAAGTAGCCAAGATTAATACGCCCAGCGCGCAGTAAGTGAGTGATGCGCCATAGGGCCTATATAAGAACGCCTAGCCGGCGAATGAGCGATATTGCAAGAACCGCCCAGAGAGAGAAACGAGGCGCCCTGTGTGGGTAAGCAGAAGAACACAAAGGACATGACACATTAGCAATCGGCACTGTTAGGTGTTTTGTTTTGTTTTGTTTTGTTTTTGTTTTGTTTGTTCGCCAGTTTATTGTGTTTAATGTTTGCTTAGTCACTGATAGGGTTTAAATACAGCCCCTGCCTCAGAATCAAGAGTTTTTTTTTTATTGTTGTTCGGGTCGGTGCGAGTGTGGAAAGAGAGTGGGATCACACATCACAATATAATCATCATCATCATCTCGCCCACCCTATCACATATATATATATATATATATAAATATATATAAATATATAAATATATAAATATATATATATATATATATATATATTTATATATATTTATATATATTTATATATTTATATATTTATATTATCATAGCTGTATATCATTGGCCATGTAATTATTGGGCCCACATGAGAGGCACAAAAATGTGTACCATTTCAAGGATGTCTTAAATACCGACAGGCAGGGTTGGGCATGGCACCGGCTACACCATCACGTGAAACTAAAATAAATATCATTGGAACTAGAAGGCCAGGGACAGGCAGTGACCTTTGAGAGGACAGACATTGTGTAAACCAATTTGATAGCATTACAGGGTTGTCCTTGTGTTGGAAATCAACAGGGTAAGGAAAAGAAGGAACACCAAAAACTAATATGGAGAAATGAAAAGAATTGGTGATATGTTTCAAATGATAAAGACATGAAAATAACAAGCAGATGGCGCAGGACAGTAAGAGCTGGCCGTGAACTGATTGAAGGCTTAAGCCTCCTCAAAGAGCTGTCAGATTAATGATGATGATGATGATGATATTGATGATTGATATAATGAGATATTGATGATAGATTATAATGATGATATATTGATTGATTGATATAATGATGATATTCATGATGATGAATGATAGATATAATGATGATATATTGATGATAGATATAATGATGATATTGATGATAGATATAATGATGATATTGGATTATAGGATATAATGATGATATTGATGATATTGATGATAGATATAATGATGATATTGATGATAGATATAATGAGATGAGAATTGATGATAGATATAATGATGATATTATGATAGATATAATGATGATTCAGAATGATGATAATATAAGGATGATATTGATTGATAGATATAATGTTGATGATATTGATGATTGATTATCAAATGATGATGATGATGATGATATGACCTGATGATGATGATGATTATGATGATGATGATGATGATGATGATGAGATGATGATGATGGAATATAATGGATGAATATTGATGATTGATATAATGATGGATGATGATGATTGAATATAATGATGAAATTGATGATTGATATAAGGATGATATTGATGATTGATATAATGATGCTGTTGATGATTGATATAATGATGATATTGATGATTGATAGAAAGATGATTAAATGATGATTGATATAAACATTGATATTGATAAGGATTTGATATAATTGATGATATTGATGATTGATATAATGATGGATATTGATGAATTGAAATATAATGAAATGATATTGATGATTTGATATAATAGATGATGATGATATTGATGATTGATAGTAATGATGATATTGATGATTGGTATGTGTTTTAATGTTGATGATGATGATGATGCCCATTATTGAGTGATTGATTTATAATGGATGTTTTTACATGGATGTTTAATACTACCCATTAACCTGTCCTAAGTTTATGACTAATGTCTTTCTGTCTGTCTTCTGTTTAGAAAAGTACTTTTAGAAGGAGACCTAAAACAATATATAGTAGGAAATTATCACCTAAAACAGTATAGGGAAATTGTGACCTAAAACATATATAGGGAAATCGTCACCTAAAACATATATAGGGAAATTGTCACCTAAAACATATATAGGGAAATTTGACCCCGAGACCCCACCTAAATCATATAAAGTAGGGAAATTATAACCTAAGAAACAAAGAGAAGGGAAATAGGTGCCTAAAACACAAAGAGAAGGGGAAAAGAGACCTAAGTAACAAAGAGAAGGGGAAAAGAGACATCAAACACAAAGAGAAGGGAAAATTGAGACCGTAAAAAACACACTTTATTGGGAGCAAACTGCCACAGTAAGATCGGGAAGGAATTATTCACCATACATAGACATAAAAAGAGATGTCAGACAAGGTTGTGTGCTGTCCCCCTGCCTATTTAATTTATACACCGAAAAAATTTTCAAACAGATACAGGAAATACCAGGACTGAACATCAGTGGAAGATCAATAAACAACCTTAGATATGCAGATGATACCGTGTTGTTAGCTGAAAGCGAACATGAGTTACAAGAACTAGTGAAGCAAGTGAACAGTATAAGTCATGAATATGGACTCGACATTAATATTGAGAAAACTAAAACTATGATAATTAGCAAAACAGACGATAAGCGCACATTAAAGATAAGCGTAAATGGGAAAATCATGGAACAAGTCAAGAGCTTCGTACATCTTGGTCTTATCATAACAGAAGATGGCAAGATGTAAAACAGAAATCAAGAAAGAGCAAATAGGAATGCTGTACATTCAATAACATGAAAACATATACTGACATCTAAACAGTTATAATCCACAAATCAAAAAACTGAGAATCATAAAGTGTTATTATATATTTTGCATTTCTGTATGGTGTAGAAACATGGACGATGAATAAGCATTTGGCTAAAATACTTTGGCCACATAAAAAGGCATACCACCTTGCAGAAGACCATAACAGAAGGGAGAGTTGAAGGCAAACGTGCAAGGGGAAGACAGCGCTATAAGTGGGAAGATATCATCAATAGATGGACAGGAAAGAGTCCTATCAAGTGCACCACTAAGACAAGAGAAAGAAGACGTTGGAGATCCATTACAAGCCAAGCCTTCGTTGTGGAGATGGCAGCTGATGATGATGATGAAATTCTAAAACACACGGAAAATAGAGGAAAGAGACCGTAACACACACGGAGAATGGAAAGAGACTGTAAAACACACGGAGAATAGAAAGTGAGGACCGTGAAACACACGGAGATTGGAAAAAAGGTTGTAAAGCACACGGAGAGTGGAAAGAAAGACCGAAAACACACCCGGAGATTGAAAAAGAGAGACCGTAAAAGCCACGGAGAGTGGGAAAGAAAGAACCCTAAAACACACGGAGAGTGGTAAAGAGACCGTAAAGCACACGGAGAGTGGAAAGAAAGACCGTAAAACACATAGAGAATGGAAAGAAAGGCTGTAAAGCACACGGAGAGTGGAAAGAGAGACCGAAAACACACGGAGAGTGGAAAGAGAGACCGTAAAGCACACGGAGAGTGGAAAAAAAGACCGAAAACACACGTGAGAGTGGAAAAGAGAGACCGTAAAGCACACGGAGAGTGGAAAGAAAGACCGAAAACACACGGAGAGTGGAAAGAGAGACCGTAAAGCACACGAAGGAGTGGTGAAAGAAAGACCGTAAAACCACACGGAGAGTGGAAAGAGAAGACCGTAAAACACACAGAGAGTGGAAAGAGAGACACGTCAAAAAACACACGGATAAACAAAAATGGAAAGAAAGAGAGACGTAGGAAAAAAAATAAAGATGCCCAAGGTAAGACCTTGACGAAAAGCACAATACAGAAAAAAGAATTAGTTGTAAGCCCTATGCTCCACAGCAAGCTGACGAATAATGGTGATAACAATTTTGATTAACATTTTTTCGTGAACAACCTTAAAGCGTCCAATTTTTTACATCTTGGGAGGAAACAACAACGCGAAGGTGTAAAGAATAATATTCAGTTCTTTCCCCCAAACCTTCCAAAGAAGATGCGAACAAGGACGTTCAGTATCGATCTTGAGACGCTGACAAATCTAGTCAAGTTATTCGTCATGAGGCGCTGAGGCTTTTCTGATTATGCATAGCCATTTAGTATGGAGACATGAGGGGTTAATGGAACACTCAATCACGGTGTAATATTTATTGTAATGCCTTCCTTTTAAGGCCTAATGCTTGCATTGAAAATCTTGCAAGAGGCCAGGTCGCGTGTCTGGAATAGGAACAAGAAGCTCTGACTTGCTTTAGGAGTAAATGAGTCTCCACTAGTCGGAGTAAGGAAGGTGAATTAGCGACACGGTGAACAAATAGGCTTTGATAATGGAATCGTGGCTTACTAACGTTTTCAGCGTGAGTTTCTTGCAATTAGAAGAAAAAAAAAGGTAATATTGTAGCCTATCAAAATAGGGAATACAGAATGCAAGATCAGCTTTCATTGCATTGGTTGCGTTGGCAAAAATATGGAAATCAAAAAGAAATCACGTCCAAGTGGATGAAAAGTTGGGGCTCCAAATTAATGTAAACAAAACAGTATGTATGATTTTCAGCAAAGGAAATTAAAAAAAAAAATAACAAAATCAATATAACCATTAAAGGACAGAAAATATGTACCTCCTCAACAACAAGATTTCTGGCATAACTTTAAGATAAACAACTAAATTGGAATAAACATTATAGACAATTTAGTCCTAAAGCTGTAAGGAGACCCCTAAATATACTAAAGGAGCTTTAGTTAAAAGGTAATGGATAGGGGGGGCCAGCAATAAAATAATGCTTATGGCCTACAAGTCCTTCATCATGGGAAACTGATTTATGCCACATAGTCTATGACTTAGCTGCAGTTTTCTAACATAGCAACACTGGACAGGATAATCAAAATGCAGGCCTTACATGAGAACGGATTACATGTGCATTTATAATCCAACACCATTAGAAGCTCTAGAATACGCTCTGGCATACGCTCCCCTTTGTCTAAGACAGAAAGGAACTACAGATTTAAATTATTTAGGAAAAGTATGCACAAGATGTTGACCCACCCAGCCACATAAAGACATTTGTCAAAAACCAACCAAGTGTATGGAACTTGGTTTAAAGTCTTACTAACCATAAGATCATTCGACTCACTGGTGGACAACCTACAAGTGACAAGAACCCAACACACATTCATATACAAATGTAAAACCACAGAACATAGAAAGTATATACATATCGAAGCAGCAATACGAGAATGTGAAAGTAATAAAAACACCATCATAGACTACTTACATACAGAAAAGACCAACACTCCCTTCAACAATAGAATAATAATAAATCTTACCAACCACCCTATATAACGATAGTTCATAAATGTCAACTGTACCAAAGATTAGTCTGGCCTACTACCCTGAGAACCGGGCATCTAAATACAAAACAAGGGTCTTAGTGACCATTAGGTGCAGGATTCCCTCCATACCACAAACGACAATTAATATGAGTTACAGCCCTTGGTCCACTGAAGGGGCTTCGATTTTTTGGGGGGGGGGGGGGGGGTCACAAATCATAAACTCATTCCATTTCCGAAATAACCGATCCGCTAACCCTACCAAACCCCCCCCAACCGCTATTTTGATTGCATTACATTCCCACTATTGTCCACTCATATACTCCACTAGACCCCCCCGCACGGGCCAGCGGCTCACAACTTCCTACACGCATGGGCGATACCCTAGCCGTATCCCCCTAGGAAGCCAACTCTTAGACCCCTGCCCCCCACTAGAACATGTATCTGGGACCCTAGTGTAAAAAGCGTTCTCAAGGAAACGTGTGTAGAGCTGTTCCGAACTGGCAGACCCGAACGCCAAGGTACACCTCACAGAACAAGTAAAAACCTGATAAGTACGCAGGACTAGAAAGTGCTACGGGAATAATCATTCAGTCAAAGCAGCTAACTATAACACCCTAATGCCGCCCCACAACCACGCCGCTGAACAGTATAACATGCAGACATGCCTCTTAACCCCTAACTACGTGAACCCTAAACCAAACCCAATGACGCGCCCCACCCCCGAAGATTCACCCCCTCCCCTGGAACAAAAAACTCTGCTGGCGTCAACCCGTCTCCCCCCCCCCATACTAGCCGGCACCTCAAGAGTGAACCACACTGCCAGGGGGGTGGAGTGGGGGGGATGGGGGTGGGGGCATCACAGACCAACTACCTGAGTCCCCTAGTTAACAAATAAACCTTACGAACAAATGAGGCCTGACATAATCAACTTCTTCCTATACCCCACCGCTTTTCACAATACATACATTACATTTTGAATGAGGGGGGGGGGAGGGTGGGCGGGGTGGGGAGGGGAGGTGGGAGGGGGGGGGGGGGGGTACGATTTATCTCTATTTATTTATCAATTCAATAAAAAAAAATACTAAAAGATTTATAAAAATTTACATAAAAGCAAAGAAAACATATAATGGTTAGTACTACAAAAAAGAAGTGATCAGTTACAAATAGAAATTAAGAAACAAGATCTAACAAAACTTAAAAAAGAAAACAACAGAAAAAAAAACAACTAACTACTTATAGGACAAGGAAAGGACAAAATACAATAAAAAAAAAAAAATTAACTCAAAAAGAAAAAAGAAAAAACACTAATATAAAATTAAAACCAGTGTAAAAGGACAATATGATAATCTATAAAATAATAACAAAAGACAAAAAAAAATGGACAAATATTAATATAAATTTAATTACAGCAACTGCAAAAGACAATAGTTATTTAAATTGAATACAAAATTAGTAAATAAAATGAAAACTAAGATACCCCAATTATACTGAATACAATTTTAAGGTTGAACAGGGTAAACCAAGTTATGGAACGAGAAGTAACTAATAACGGTGCAGTATTTGTTAAGTGCCCGTTCTTCAAATAAAGACCTCTTCAAAACATTCTTGGGAAAAAAGAATTCAATACCAATTATAATAGATACAGTAATTTACAAATCCGAAACAAATATTTATATGTTAAATCTTATTGTATGGCTTCTTTAGAAAAACGACAATAAAAGAACTTCAGGATGATATAAAATTAAATTATTTAATTAAGAGCTATCAGAAATAACTAGGATAAGAAATCATGACTATGGTAAGACCAGACCACAACTAGTAAATGGAACCCACGGAACTACATCCAGTTTAAGCAAAGATGAGCAATATGTGTGTGAAAATTGGTTTGTACTTCTGCCAGTTGACAAATGAACTTAATTTTTTTGCTGAATACGATTAACGTTTGGATGTAATTTTACATGATCTCTACGTGACCAACCAGTGAAATAAATAGATAAATAAGGCTAAGATCCATGGAGGAAAGGAAAACATGTAAGGGAAAAAGAAGAAATTACAAACTGAGAAATAAAAAACCAGATTTATTGGGAGGTGAGGGAACCAGTTATATTTACCTAGGGGGGGGGTAAGGAGTGCAAGTGACAATTCATGAAAGGGTTTGGTTTAAAAACCTAGTTCAATAAATGGCGCCCCAGTATGACGGGGGTTTGGGAGGAAAATAGACTATACATGCTCGGGCTGAAGGTAGAGGCAGGAAGTAGAGCCTAGGGATGAAGGTACAGACACGATTCGTGACATTGAATGCTATTTCCTTCAGAATGCTTGGACCACAGAAGCGTAAGTTAACAACTAGGGTAGACGTTGAGTTCAGGGTTGTTGGGGGTAACCTGGGTTATAAGTAATTTATATCTAGTCAGTGGATAGAGTAAGGCATGTTGACAGTCAATTTTGGTTGCGATCACCTGATTTGTAAGGGAGCAGGGGATGATTCCTCATTTACAAATATTGTGTTTCAATGTTTTTTGGTACATGTTGAGGCGGAATAAATATATAAGGGCCACAGTTAAAGCGAAGAAAACACAAGACGTCACCTTATTGTCAACACCCCAAAAACTGTTGTGCATATTAGTGGGCGCCTACGCAGGAGTGGAAGGTCAATGAATGGGGTTCCTGTTGAACCTGTTGTATTGCAAATCATAGCGGATGGATCCTAGTAATCACAAGACGTTAGGTCTCCAGATCTTTTGAAGGGCATGTGCGTCGTGTTTTTTAGGGGATCCCTAGAAGTTGAATAAGTGGATC
>JAMPIV010009015.1:0-82500 GCA_024509875.1 Oreohelix idahoensis
TTTAAAGGAGTATTTTTATTCCTAGGAGTTAAATACATTCAGTTTCTTAACTCTCTTGGGAACAAAGTTTGATTGTTTTTGCCATTATATATGTCTTGAAACTGAAAAAGGTATATATTTTAAAATATGGAAGCTGGACTTCTGCCCACCTCGCATGGATTTGTTATGCATTTTGAGGAATTCTTGCCACGTTCAGTTCATTCACGGCCTTATTCTCTGTTACCAATTGCCCAACAGGGCCTCCACAGCTTCCTATAGCTTAGGGCATCACCATGTTTAAATCCGGTCTTGATTGTATATTTCTTGTCCGTGTCTTGATCCCTGTAGTTCAAGGGAGGCTATGAGGACACGAAGAAATTATAGGACTACCGCTTCTACCTGAAGCATGTCGTAAAAAGGCGACTGTTCATGGACTGACAACCTCGTGGTTGTAAAACAACTGGCTCAGAAACCACAGCTGCAAAAGTACATGGATGCTTTTTTTCGGGCTTCAAGGGGACCAGGGACAATGGGGTTTCTGGGCTTCATAAGGAGTAAAAAGGGGAATTTGAATGACTATGTTTGTGTATTTACCGTTAACTTTTGTGTTTTATGTGCGAAAGAAATGTTACATAACCGCGTGCAGTATACGAAATGCGTGCCAGAAATTGCTGACCCTGCTGTGTAACCCATACAATGGCAACTAAGTATATTCAACCCTTCTCATTTCTAAACAACACAATCCTTCACTTTTCTCATCCCATTATTGCTTCCTTTACCAAGTTTCATGTCATGTTTTCCTCTCTGATTGTCTTTACCGTCTGATATATCTTTCTTCCGTTGTAAGAACATTATCAATGCTCAGGATTTACAGTGGCGGATCTATATTTTAGTGACCCTGAAGCTTGAACTCTTGGATGGCCCCTGTTATGGAACGGGAGAGAGAGAAACAAAAAAAAAAAAAAGTGTGGAGGAACGGGAGAGAAACATATTATAGAGAACACTAGACTTGAGGGCCGTGAAGCCCAAGCTTCATTACTCTTCATAGTAGATCCGTCTCTGGGATTACATCACATTCATTATCATTATAAGCGTTACAGTTTGTCTTAGGAGTTTATCATCAACCTAATGCATATTGAAGCGTCCGATTGACAGAGTAGTGGTGGTTAGAGCGCTGGTATCTCTCACAGCAAAAGTGCAGGGTTCGATTCACGGGATCGATACTCTTCAGTATACCCAGCTGTAAATGGGTTACCTGACGTTGCACTTGAGTTAGGGAATGAAAAGGCAGCGAGGAAGGGAACTGGCCACTCCATCTCTCGATGCTGGACCTAGTATAGTGAAGTCTCTAACGCTTCACTCCCCTACGGCAGTATCTGCTATGGGACTTAACCTGTAACCTTTATATTTGTGGTTTGGTTTTAAGGACTATCTTCATTGCACACGGACAACTCCATCAGTGCTCCGATCTCCTCCCTTAGATCACACAAGGAGGATCTCAGCACAGTGCACGAACTCCGTAGCACCGGCGAGAATCCCAATGTGTGTATATAGGAATCACACATTCTATAAATTTTTTTTGTAGAAGGTAGGTTTCTAATTTTTAAATTTTGCCAGGTGTAACGGCCTGAAAGGCCTACTCTTTTACGATTCCCAACTGCCGTGGGGATTTTTAACGTGCGCAACTTGCACACGAGACCTCCTATTTGTTCGCCCCTTATCCGAGAAGGCTAGGTATCCGATCTCACTACCCGTGAGAACCAGGGGGGAGTATGACATCATTAGGACCACTGGTTTCTGTAAAAAAGAAATGTCCCATACATTATATTCCTCAACTGGGAATCGAACATGGTACTTCTAGAACTCGAGGCGGACGCCATACCTCTTAGCCACTCTGACCACTTTTAATACATATTGAATAAGGCAGTCAAATCTTGAAGCACGATTCAACTATTTAACTGGCCATTTGTATGTTTGTCAGTCTAGATGTCTACCCACCCGCATATCTGGCTGTACATTACTTTCCTATTTGTAAGCAGAAAGGATACGTTAAGTAATGAGTGAATGAAAATTGATCTCGGAAGAGAAATATATCAATATAAGAGATAAAAATTGGTCTCTTGCTAGTGTATAGCAGTGTAGGGGATATAAATTGGTCTCGAAAGATAAACATTTCAATCTAATGGAATTGGTCTCTTGCTAGTATATAGCAATGTAGGGGATAGAAATTGGTCTAGAAAAATATTTCAACGTAAGGGGTAGGAACTGATCTCTTGCGAGTGTCCGACAATGTAAGAAATAGCAATTGGTCTCTTGCAAGTGTTATATCAATGTATGGAAGAGAAATATATTAATGTAAAGAATAGAAATTGGTCTGTTGTGAGTGTGTATCGATGTAAGAGATAAAAATTGTCCTTTTGCAAAAGTGCATCAATGTAGGAGATAGAAATGGGTCTCTTGCAAGTGTGTATGAATGTAAGAGATAGAAATGGGTCTCTTGCAAGTGTCTATGAATGTAAGAGAAAGACACTGGTCTCAAAGGAGACATATATCAATGTAGGGAATAGAAACTGGATTCTTGCAAATGTCTCTCAATGTAAAGCATATAAATACTTGATGGTCCATTGAAAGAAAACTTTGTGGTGAATACATATCACGAAAAATGGATGATTGGATAATGGCCAACAATATACAACATATTACACAAACACAACACACATGTAAATATCAAAATTATTATCCTATCAGCACCATCGATTGTCGCTAAGCCCAAAGGTGCATAAATCAGCCACGACCACTCTATCCAACAGGGTCCTGGACAGAATTATGACTGTCTCTGTTTCCGCAGCCATATTTTATTCTTCGTTCAGCCGTGTAAGGTTCCTGCCCTTACGCCCAGTTGTCATTAACCTCCGAGGACGATCTCGTGTGTCCTAGAACAATAGCTTTATTCTCCAGAAGCGAGAAAGTTATCATGTATGCAGACTGTTTTCTGGCTTTCTCGGCATCGCGTCACTAGCCCCTCTGATAGAGGACCTTCTTTCGCGCTGGATAGCTAAATTGAATTATCTGAATTAATTACTTTAATGAGTTATGCGAATTAATTTGTGTTGGACTACTTCTTCGTGTTCTTTAAAGGTTTTGCTTTTGGCTTCAGATTTATACAGGATCAGTCCCCGATTCCCATGCCCAAGACTCCATAGCCGCCTTTTACGACATGCTTGGTGGGTTACAGTGTTACTATTCTTTGTCCTTGCAACACACGGACAGCTGTAGTCATTACTTCATCACTAGCAATAACCCGTCAATAATGACGGAAGTAAATCAGAAACTGTAATATATTTTTAAAATAGTTTTTAATTCAATATAAAAGTTATTTGATGACAACATCTTTAGTGAAAGTGCGTGGATTTGTTTCAAAGAATGTTCCCTGATAAAAAGTGTTTTTAACAAACACTTTCAAGTTTTCATGATTTGTTCCTGAGGGCGACATAGAGCTGGCCGTGTCCGATACCAGGTTCAGGAAGGAAAACTCCTACGTGATCAAAAGATTGTCCTTGTGCCTTATTGAGCGTCATTGCAAATGCTAAAATCACTGGGAATTGACGACGTCGCATCCTAAATGGCAAACTGCGCTCGCTCGGATCTAAGTCAATGCGAGGAATTAAGACTCGTTCTCCCTTATTACTGCCAGTGATAATTTCTACATCAATGGAATTCCGATGCAAGACTTTTATGACCAAACGCGTGCCATTCAACAGTCCGTTTTTTTTTTTTCAGATTTCGCAATAGCATGATACATGCAGCAACCTTTAATTTCAGCAAATGATTCCTGATGAGCACTGCTCGTTAAGGAACTCGGTTGGGACATCAACTGCGTCGTTAGGATCATCAGAAATCATGGTATCTATGCTCCAATAAACCGTTTCATTTCCAGCGAGTAGCTCCAACAATAAGTCTGCAAAACTTTAAATTAAAATTTTGTCTTGAAGAAACAATCAAAAACATACATTTTAAGGTTAATTTAAACAAAATGATGAGTTAAATCTGTTTCCAGAATGAAACTGGGTTCTATAATCAAAAACTTACATTTTATTCATATATCACTGTCATTCGCTTTGTGTTGCACAATTCACCGACTTTTCTTCGTTGAGTGTTACTATTTTCGGGAGAATACATATAAGGGAAACAATACAATTAATGTCTAACTTTCAACCACAGTTGCATCCCTTACATTTGACCGACGTACAAACGGCGAGGGAATTATGGAGTTTGATGATAACGCATTAATTTAATTACTGCTTGGCAAAAAAGCGATAGCGTTTCCATTCCCACAGCTGGGATTAAAAATCAAACAAGCGGTAAGCCCAACAGCCAAAACTGGGTTTGGTTTAAGTATATCTTATATCTCTGATGGATGTGGTTTATGTTACGGTTTTGTTTTGGCCATTGTTATTGTTACGGCTTATATCGCCTTCATCAAGTTACGTGGATAATTATTAGTCATCAAAAATCACAGCATCATCGGCAACGTAATATCCCATCATCAAAATTAGCTGCGTGCTGCAATATAAGTTGCAAGGTCTGGTTGCAGTTCACTTGGGTGAACCATTTATTTTACTACAGTGTATCTACGTCGTCACTATCATCACCACAACCACTACAGCATTACTACAACACATACAGTCATTATCACCAGCATTACCATTATCAATTTGGGGGGGAGAGATAATATGTCTTACTAGGACAAAAGACGGGCTTTTCGCGTCCTCAGAAGAAACCCCCGATGACGTCACAAGAACAGCTGTGCTATGGATCCCAGAAGGAAAGCGAAAAAGAGATGGACCAAAAACAACTTGGCGGAAAACTGTGGAGGCCGGGGTGCAAAGAATGAAATAGATGGGGCACTGCAGGAACGATGGCCGACGGCCGAGCAAAGTGGAAGCATTCGCACTAATGACCTGTCATCGAAACATCTTTTATAGGTGATGCGTAGATGGCAGGGAGGATAGTGTGATTCGCTTACATAGCTAGGCGGGGTTGTCGCACGGAAGGTCCAGGGTTCAAATCCTGGATAAGCCACTCATGTCTGTTGTTTTTCTGTTGTCTAGTGTTCTACTTCTTTATTTCCTACGAGTGCCTGATAACATACCTTTATGTTTGTCTCATATTAATTTACTGTTTACAGGCCTCGGGTTTCCCTTCCTTATGTGTTATAAAGTGGAAGCAGTTTGTTACTGCCCTACAAGACACCACCAGGCATGACGACCACTGATTACTACTTGTTCCCTTCTGCTGAGCTGATAATATGCATCATTTTGTGTGTGTCCTGGATGCTCTGCATGACGACCACTGACTTCTTTACAGTCGAGGCTATGGATCAAAGAAGAAGGAAAAAAGACAAGAAAAAAAAATCTACATCGCGACATTCACAAACTTTTGTATCAATAGTTTTTGTAACAATTAGTTTTAAATGATGAGGTTTTCAACCTCATGAACAACCTCTTATTATTTCGCCTCTTATGACATTCTTGAAGAAACAGTAATCATATTGTTTCTTTGAGTTATCAGATATCACTCTGTAAATAGAAGAAACGTTCTTACTATTACCAGAGAGTTTTATCAGAAGCAGATGCAGGAACAAATTGGAAGCAGAGTATCCAGGACACACACAAAATGATGCATATTATCAGCTCAGCAGAAGGGAACACGTAGTAATGATCAGACTCCGCACTGGCCACGGTAGATTGAGATACCACCTATTTAAGAAGCTAAAGATAGGAACTACCGATGAGCGTGACTGTGGCACCGATAAAATGACTGCTGAACGTCTGCTTCAAAGATGCCCGATAAATGAGGAAGAGAGAAAGCACATACTGTCGTCACTGGTACCATTCCTGGAAAAGCTCATTGGAGATAGAAATAGCCCCAAGCTAACCACTACTGTCTTTAAACACATTTTAGTTGACGTCCGAGAGTGTACGAAGACAACTATTAACACCACAAAAATTATTACCATCACATCACCCACCATCACCCTTACCACTACCACCACTGCCTTTACATCCATCACCAACACAACCCTCTAGACCAGTGGGTCTCAACTTAGGCCATGTCATATTGGGGAGGGGGAGAACCACGGAGGTAAACGAGGCTCAGAAGGGGCCATGAGCAAAAAAAAAGATTGAGAACCTCGACTATAGACCACCACCATCATCAATATATTCTCCCTCACGATTCCACCATCATCAATATATTCTCCCTCACGATTCCCCCATCATCATTACCAATTCCCTCATCACAATTACCAGTACCGTGTTGTTAGTGATACCCATAATCCTATCATGATATGCAATTAATCAAAATAAACGTTCACTCAAATTCTCTCTCTTTTATCTGTCGCCCCCGGACCTTGCTGAAATAGACACAACTATAAACGTTAACACTGTCATGGTCAATCCTACTACTACCAGCTAGGTAGCAATAATCATCATCCGCTCCGACTATCTTTATCTAAAACTAAACATCTCAAAACAAGCGAACTGCAAACAGAGAGACGACAAAAACAAAGTTTTAGCTACGAGATTTCACATGAAACGTTTAGAAGGGAGAAATGGAGTTAGCATAGAAATGACATAAAAGCACGAATTTATTTGGGGAAAAAATTGACGAGGAGCATTCTGGAATCAACCGCCAAACATATCACTAGCCTGCCTGTCACGGGATTGCCTCCCCTGCTTTGCAGTAGTGGCCACCAGTGGCCAAAACGCAAGCGTATCTAAAATGGGTCATCACAGGTGTCTACCTTCGCACATGATTACTCTTGGCAGAGTTGTAGATAGAAGGGTAATGCCGCTACTATCTCCAGGGAGTGGTCACAAGATAATTCAGAAGTCAATAACAATGCGGCATTGGCAGGGCAATTGTTAACTTTTATATCTGATCCGTCACCTATTGTGAAAAAATTAAGCAATGGTTTTAGCCCGTTCAAGCCCCCAGCTGGTGTAAATCCAGCAAAATTCCTTTTTATAAGCATTAGCTCTGAAAATGTAAATATCTGTCTAAATGTAGAAATATTAAAGAGTCTTGCTATATATATATATATATATATATATATATATATATATATATATATATATATATATATATATATATATATATATATTATATATATATATATATATATATATATATATATATATATATATATATATGTCTTGCTCATACTTTGCTTTCATACACATAATAACCAAAATTAACTATGATTATTATGTTTTAAAATAACATGTAACAAATTTAATAATCAATTTGTTTAACAGGTTAAAATAACGATGAAATTATGGTTACTTTTTAGAGTTAAATAAAATTTCTTGTCATTGAGAATTGGGTTGAGGATTTTAAATTTAAAATTAAAATGTAATGTCCGTTTGCTGGTGCCTTTTACAAGCATATTGAGGAACACAATCTCCTCGCACAATTTAGAATGGACACAGCACTTTATTAGATGCTTCGAATCACTTGGTCTGGAAATGTTTGCCTTCCTCTTATGACGGGTGATCTGATTCCTTAGGTCTCCAGTCTTTGTATTTATAAATACGGGTTTACTTTTTTAAGTTTTAAAGTTGTCCAAATACTTCGATCTTGGTCTGTGAGTTTCCAGTCTTGGTATTAAAAATGCAGTTGTACTTGTAAGTTTTAAAGTTGCCCAAGTACTTCTGATCTGCCACTTATAATTTAGGAATTCTTAGCCCGACCCTTCTCTCTCTCTGGCGTATGGGAGTTGCTAGTTTGACGTTACGATGCAGTCTGATATGTGACTCCGATTTAGCTAAATTATATCTCTCATTTCCAGTTCAAAATCCCAGAATGTACTTCCGACGAATTTTCCAATGAGAACCATTGTATATTCCGGCTCTCACTTTGCACCAATCCAAACTCTTTTGCACTATGCGGGTAGGGGTGTTAAATAATTTCGTTCTCACGCGTGTTTTAAAATATTACATTTTAAAATTTCAAAGTGTGACCTCTTTCTAACAATGCTGTAATACTTCCGCTTGCCTCTGTAAAAGCTTACAAACACATTTATTTTTTAAATTTCTTGTCCAGATGCTTTCTGCCAATATTGTCTCCCCTGGCATGTTAACTGTAACAATTACACAGGGATAGCAAGGCGGAAGCTATTATCTCATAATCACCTGTGTTTTCGTGCCTCCGCCAGACGGATCTCTCAGACAGACAATATGGCATTCTATTCATCACTCGTACGAGACCAAATTGTGCCAATAAAGAGTATCTCTAACAAAAGTCGCTAGGTGACTCAAGAGATAAACGTATCACCCGCTGACCGGTGTAATTAACCTGGTATTGTTACGCTTCACCTGGCGGAACGTAAACAGGTCTGGGGTGCGGTCACAGCAAAAAGAATAAAGGTGCATGAAATATGTTTAATAAAAAGCGATGAGTGAGAAAAAGGAAGAAATGAAGTGATACTGCCGGATGGGATAAGAGTTTTTAAAAGTGCGCGACTGATTTCGTCACACTGCCCCAAGCAGAGAAAAGTAAAGGAAAAGAAATAAGAATACATCAGGAAAAGAACCCAATTCCATGGCGGACGACCACATGCAGATTAATATTAGGAAAGAGAAGAAGAAAACTACCGACACAAATATAGAAAGACAATAAATCAGGAGATTGATGGGAGAAGAATACAAAAATAAGAAACGAAACAAACAAAATCAAATCGAAAGGTAAAGAAGCGAAATGGAAAACATTCTACTAATCAATAGCCCCAAGTAAGCATATCATCTCACAAGTGTGGCAAAAAATACATAGTTGAGAGAAAAAAAGTCCTAAAATGGCATTTCTGGCAATTAAGCTTCCAAACAGCCCAGAATCAGACAATCAAAAAATCTAAATATTTACCAAGCACTTCCACAACACAAATGCCTGGCCCAAGAAGAACCAAGAGGCGACAAACACTGGTAAAATAACTAGTAAGTGGAAACACTGATCACATAAACCAACTGACATATTGAAAGAGAGACGTCTCATCACAAGTTTTTGCAAATAATAATAAAAAACATATTATTCTGTAGAAATGGACAAAGTGAACAATGAAATTCTAAAGAAAACAGCGAAGTGCTCAACAGAAACTGTAACAAACGCTATTCAAGATAGTGTGGTACAACAGCAAACATTCCAAATAACGTGAAAAGCAACAAACAGTTATCATCCCAGAACACAAACCGGTCAAAGACCGACACGATGTCGGTTCCTTCAGACTGATATCTTTTATATTTCATCTTAGAATAATCCTGGGGGGCCCAAAGTCAACTCATGAATCCATGTCGGTGTGTGTGAATGTGAATCTGTGTGTGTCTTTAGAATAGGGGAGTGGGACAGAACTACACACATTTTGCCTTTAGGGGGAAAAAACGACCTGTTCGACCCATCCTAATCTCGTTTCAGGAAAGGTCGATGCTCAATGGATCAAATTATAAGGCTCGGACAGGATGTCCAGACAGGCTTCACAAGTAGGAAAAGAATCATCGCAATATTCCTAGACATGAGTACAGCCAACAACGAATGATGAAGAGAAGGAACCTTCAATCAATATTGTGGTGGATTTGGTGTTATAGATGTTATTATTTAATTTTATTTGTTTACCAAGTGAGGTCAGCTGTGTAGGTCCCCGAGTTTAGTAATTGATGGTTAAGTATTTCAGAGAACCTATCTGCTACCACCATATGATCTCACTTGGCTCTATCTTTTTATTTATTATTTATGTGACTACGTCTAAGTGTCTAGGGTAATGAATATATATTGTAGTGTAAGACAAATCAATACAAATACACTTTATTTCTAACACATAAATACAACAACCACATACAGACTAACACTCTATGATATATCTTATAGAAGTCTGTGGATGAATATTATGTACTAGGTTATAATACAATTTATTTGCCCTGAGTCAGAATTTTCTGAGTCAGGACCAGCAACAAAATGAAATTTATGGTTTTATTTACATACAATTAAATAGCACAATGGATCTTCTGTCCATAAAGGTACTATTACAATCTAACTATATTTTGATATTTCTATAACTAATTGAACACTGGTAACTACTGGTGGGGTTGGGGTGTTGTCATCATCCCCTTTCTTTCTTTTATTCTCTTGTGGAATATTTATATATATATATATATATATATATATATATATATATATATATATATATATATATATATATATATATATATATATATATATATATATATATATATATATATCAGTCTATTATTTTATGTTTCGTTAGTACAATAGTTGGATGAACTATTGAGTGCCACCACAAGGCACTTATCATTATGTTGTTAGTAGTACAATGCTGCCACTCTCCTGTATTTCAAGAGTTGATTCGTGATAGACAGCGTGTATCAGCAAAAATTCTCTTTAATGACCAATCTGACAAGTCCCTGGTGTATTGTGATAGACAGCGTGTATCAGCAAAAATTCTCTCTTTCTCTCATGAAGATACAGTCACCAGGGTTCTGGCACTAACGTTAGTACCAGAACAAAAAACCCTGAAACAAGGTTATGATTCTTTATAACACATCTACAATCTCATTCCACAATTAATACATGATATAATTCAATAAAAGAAAAAGGGTCAGATCTCTCCAGATTAACAATTTTGTGTCAAATGGCAACCAGCCTTTGAAAGCTTTTCGCCAATATCACTAGACCGGCCCAATCACAGCGAGGGTCTAGCTATTCAATTCAAATTTTAAAAAAACAAAACACAACTCCAAACATATTGGGAGTGAGTCTGCCAAATATATTTATCTTTTTGCCTAACCAATAACCTCCTTCCTATCCTCCTATACCAACCAATCGGATTTGAATCACTCTAATGCCTCTTTTTTAAACTTGCGTCCCCAAATAATGTTAAAAATAGAATGAGCAAAAACAACAGTCGTATCGTTCGTAGATATATAGTATTATTTCAATATCTTGGGTAATAATTGGGCTACTGTGTTTATTAAAACATATTATTGCTCACGAGACACTAAGCTATTCTTACATATGATTTTTATGGCCATATTCATTGTCGTTTAGATTTTCAGTTTTGTCACTGTTAATCGTCAATTATAACTTTTTCACAAGTCGGCCATCTTCCCCCTCTCCTCTAGCATTTTTATTAAAAATAAAACAACTTGTTTGGGTTACGTCAGAAATACACTACTAGGCATGAAATGAGAACTGACTGTGTGTGTGTATATCCCTTCTGGCGTCCCCAACCGAGTGGATATATGCATGGAACGGCGTGTCGAGCGAGGAGGGGTTATGCAAGGCGGCGTTAATCTTTGCGTTAATACTTGCTGCAGTTTCGTGCCGCAGATCGGGAAATTGTCCGGATTGCTAAAATTAGTGGCGTTAAAGTTAAAATATTACGTTAATTCAGAGCAGCAGTTTTCGTGCCGCAGATCGATCAAAACGTTAATTGTTAGTCTCAAAGACGAAACTAGGAAAGCGCGTTAGATTATTTTCTAAGCCTTACCACTGCACAAAATTCAGCGCCCTGCTGGCGTAGAAGACGAAGAGAGGCATACACAACCGGGCGGGTTTAATTATTATTATAGGAGCAAAATCTTACTGAATTTAGCAATATCTCACAGATTTCGCTACACACCTCCCCTCCTAAAACATGCATTCATTGCAGGTTATAATCTGTGAGATAACTTAGCGCAAATGAAGTCTTACGCTTCTTTCTGATTTTCATCATAAGGATGTCTACTTAAAAAGTCGGCACCCACGTTCTGAGAGCAGGGAATATATTCAATCGTAAATGAATACGGCTGTAATAGCAATGACCATCTTAATAACCTGGCATTTTCATGCTTTGCCTGTGACAAAAATACTAGTGGTTGATGATCTGTTTGGACCACAAATGTCCTACCATACAGATAGATCTGGAATTTTTTTGTAGCCCAGATTAACGCCAGACATTCCTTTTCACTTGTTGAATAGTTTTTCTCCGCTGTGTTCAACTTGCGGCTTGCATAAGCGACTGGGTTCAATTCTCCATCGTGTGAGGAGGACCTTTGCAACAATGTAGCCCCTAAGCCCACATTGCTTGCGTCACTTCTCACGACAAATTCTTGATTCAATTCAGGCAATTTCAATACCGGCCTGCTTTTGAGTTTTTCCTTTAACTCCTGGTATGCCAATTCGCACTGTGCTGACCAATTAATTGTATCAGGTTGTCCCTTACGAGTTAAATCCGTCAGAGGAGCACATATAGAGTTAAAATGTTTAATGTACTTTTGATAAAAACCACACAACGACACAAAAGATCGCACATCTTTCTTTGTTTGTGGCCTAGGTGCTCTTTTCAATTTCTCCAGGTTCTTGGGGTCAGGGGTCATGCTACCCTGATGTACGGTATGTCCCAAGAATTCCAACTCTTTACATTCAATACAACATTTGGTTGGTCTAGCAGTCAAGTTAGCTTCTCAGAGTCTATCAAACAGCATATTCAAAGAGTTAACGTGTTCCTCAAATGTTTCAGTAGCAATGAGGATATCATCCATGAAATTCGAGATGCATGGATTTTTCAGGGGATCCAACAATTTTCGCGTCATCCTAGAAAACACACTCGGGGCATTTTTCAACCCAAACAGCAACATGTTGAACTCATAATGGCCTTCCGAGGTGCTAAAGGCTAAATAAGGTCGAACCTCAGGCTTTACTGGAATTTGATAATAGCCTTTGCTAAGATCCACCTTAGAAAAATATTTTGCCTTGTTCAACCTGGCAAATAGTTGAGTAGTATCAGGTAATGGATCCACCTGACCTTCTGTGACAGCATTCAGTTTCCTGTAATCTATGCACAGTCTATGTTCCCCAGATGGTCTTCGCAACAAAACCACACTGGAACTATAAGGAGATTCACTGTGAGAAATAATCCCTTCTTGTAACAAATAATCTATCTCCCCTTTCAAAGCTTTTTCTTTAGCGAACGGAATAGAATAGGGCTTCATACAGATGGGTGTTGGGTCTAGTAGTTTCATATCATATTCCAACAAATTTGTGTGCCCCGGCTTATCCGTTAACACGTCTGTATGTTTCTCTAGGACCTTTTGAATCTTCTCCCTCTGTCCTTTTGTCAGGTGATTACTGATCTTCACCTGTGCAAACGTTTCACTGGGTTTCAGTGGATATTCAAATGAGGTGAGAGGGTCATTTTTCATTTCGGTTGCGATAGACAAGGCCATTAAGTGTGTTCCTTCCTGGATTTGCATGTCCAGATATTTCTTCAGAAGGTTCACATGATAGACTTTTTCCTTTCCCTTCTTGTCTATCTTATAGTTTGTTCTGGATACCTTTTCCAAAACTGTATATGGACCTTGCCATCCGATTTGAAGTTTATTATTACTGCCGGGTAATAGAAGAAGCACCTTCTCCCCTACAGCAAGATCCCTATCATTCGCTTTCTTATTATAATAAGCAGCATGCTTTTTCCTGGCTTGACTCAAATTCTCATTTGCCAGTTTCCAACTAGTTTTAAGACGAGTGGTCAGATCGTTCACATATTGATATGATGAGGTAACAGTCTCTTCTGCCTTCTCATCGGTCCACGTCCTCAACAAGGTTACTTATGGACCTATAATTGCCAACTAATTTTCATAATACAAGTAATTCCTGTTTTTGGAAGCCTTGTATTGAGGACGTTTCTTCCGTGTATCATCGCTCACAAATCTTCCACTACCTATTCTTTTCTTCCTGGGGTTTTCTCCCCACTTTAAGTTCATGGTGAGAGATCTTCTCTCTCTTTTATCTTCACCCAGTTCACATAATTCCGACCGAGGGATTGTCGGCTTATTCTGGGGTAAAACAATTCTTTGTACTCGCCGCATAGTGGCCATCCTAATACATTCAATTGAAGACTGTGTGTGAAAAGGGGGTTCCCATTCCACTTTGTCTACTTTATTATATTTATGTTTCTCCTTATTTTCAGGCCTAAGTTTTCCCCGTGGCGTTTCTAGATCCTGATCAATTTTCCCACATGTGGGTGTTCCCTCATGAAATATGCCGCAAGCTTCTACAAAATTTTCAATAACTATCTTTACATCTGGCCAATAATATTTTTGAGAAATCTTTTGGCAGATGGTACCTACTTTCTCATGGTCACCATCTTTTCCAACATGTAAACTCCTTATTATATCTGCCCTATACATTTTAGGAAGTACCAGCTGTCCATGACCATTGGATCCAGTTCCAGCCTTCCTATATAACAACTTGTTCTTCATATAAAATTCTCCTTTATTAGGAGGGGTATGGCATTTTGGGAGTTTCTTATAACACGGCTTCAGTGACCTATTTTCAGCCTGTGCCTTCCTCATCTCCTCTGGTTGAGTATTTATAGGTTCATCTTCTTCCTTCTTTGACTGTGACCTGGTCTGCACTGTGGCCATCATCACAGGTCTCTTGGGAGTCCCCAAGAAGACATAACGACACCCCAATATTAAAGGGTAGATGGGTTCGTTAATCACTGCTGCTTTGATTACTCCTTCCACATAGCGAGTTTTTACAGTTATCCTTGCGATGGAAAGTGTCATGGAGGCTACATCCTTAGTCGCTCCTTGTATCTCCACTGTTTCTGTCGTATACTGATATGAGTTCACTAGGTGAGAACTCACGACTGAACCAAAATCTAAACCTGTATCATACAGGCAATTAATGGTGACACCGTTACATACAACATCCTCACAAACTGGGGGGTGATAAGGTTCCTGCTGTCCAGCGGGTTTGTCCTTTAATCCTTGGTTCCCCGTTTTCATTGCAGCAAAGTTAGAAGGTTTCGTATTACATACTTTGGTGTCATGATTATTCTTCTTGCACCACTTACACCATAATTTTCCTTGATTGAAAGGTTTTCTTTCATCATATTTTCGGTCATTGAACTGTGGGTTTTTTTCACGATAATCGCCTCTTGGCCTATCAAAGTTGGGTTTACCTTTGCTAACTTGATCTCTATGGTCAAACTTATTTTGGTTATGAGGGGCCTTATTTTGTTCTACCGGTTTCTTTCTAGTGCCAGCTACCTCTGCCTGGGCCGCCTGATACCTCTCAGCGACATTAAGTAACTCACCCAGCCTCTCTGCACCCTGTTCCATGAGAAACTTTCTCAAGTATGGAGCCATGGACTCTCTCAATTGCTCAATAAGGATCATTTCTTTAAGATCTTGGGTTTTCCCCTGTGATGGAATACATTCATACAGCGATAAAATCCTCCATTATAAAGATAAAAGTTAAAATAAATTGTAGGGATAAAATATAGTTAAGTTACGCTGCGGCTTTTTCGCCCACGCCACAAGCGCGTTGATTTGGTAGACTGTACCATCAAACTAATTATAACATGCGGACGCGAAAGGCCTATTCGTTCAGACGGGGTAAGAAAAGGAGGGAAGAAAAAAGAAAAAAAAATGATGCTGTCTGCAAGCGTTTGAAGCTAAGCCTAACATACGCGCGAACTCGTAGTTAGTGTTTAAAATACGAGGTAAAGTAAGAACATATAGCCACTTGGGTTACGAAAACAGACTTAGCTCTTATTTAGAATGACGTAAAACTCTCGAAAATAGCTGGACAGCACATGGAAAAGAAGTGAACGAGTGGTAGTAAAGATTTCAAGACTAACATGGAAAAAATATGGAATTCCTTAATACTAGGTTTAGAATAATAAAAATTAGCTAGTTTGATAGCCTATCTTTTCCTGACAAATAATATGCTTTTAATTATAAAGACGGACAGATGAATCAGAAGTTATTGGCAAAAGACTGATTTGTTCGATGCAGACTCGCAAACACCTGTTAGTTTGCAGCCACTATAAGTTACATTTTGACGCGTCCTTGAGACGAAGGCAGAAAAAAATTACATGAAAACAAGGGGGAGACAAGGAGGATAGAATCTAAAAATAACTTAGCATAGAAATCTTAGAAGTGAGTGAGACAAAATTTGTGTAGTTTTTTTTTTTTTGTAGTTGGTCCAAAACCAAGTGCAATTTTGGGAAAACCAAAGTTCGGACCGACCGACAGACAGAAATACACTACACACTAGACCGAAACTGGACCAAAATTGGACATTTAGTTTGAAAATTTAAATTTGTAAAGGGGCAGTACTCTCATTGGACGAGATAGTTAAGATTATTGGAAAATTTGCCGGCTAGTTGCCATTTTTTGAAGACTGTCCATACAAGCAGATCGTTGAGGCTAAGAAGTTTGTCGTCCATTGAATATACATGCTAATAGTAGTGGGACGCCCTAGTCTAACCAGCAGCTCAGCTGAGTTTGTGCTATTTCAACGTAACTGTGTGTTTTATTCTGAATTGTGGTAAGGCTAAAATTATTAACCTTTTATTTAACAACTCTGAGTGATTGATACTGCCATATAATGAAAAATGATTACGACAAGTGAGTACTTATTCTAGGTCCACAGCCGACTGTTCCAGGGCCTAGAGGTTGAAATATAGTAGGATAAACTATCAGAAATGTAGAATACAGATGTTTCTTTTCAGGTGGTCAGGTGGAAACATATCACCCATCTTATTATATGGAAAAAAGAGATTAATGAAAATATTTCAGATGCAGTGCAGACCATAGAGGAGAGGAATGGAACTAGTGCTACTTGATAACAGCCTGGATGTAGATGTGCTGGGTCGGTCAGAGAGATCTGACCCGTCTTGTTAATTCAATGTAATTATGCTTGTAAACATGGTGGATTAGGTAGTATGTTAAGACATAGCCTAATTTTGTGGTTTCAGAGTTTCTTTTTCTGGCACTGTGCTAGTGCCAGATGTTCTGGAGAAGTCCAAGTTTGTATGAAATGAGATGCCTACCATATTACCTCAGAGCATGTGAGTGTGACGTACGTCTAGTTCGACAAGTGAATTTTCCCTGATATGATGGATGATTTAAAGGGACTTTTAGCTTTTCATAACATTAGAACCCCTGAACATTTGTTGTAACTTTTCGTTTCGCCAGAGCGAACCGACCGAGACTCATTTAGATAGTGCGACCACGATCAAAGAGACAGACTGAGGGATTTCAGGGGAGACTATCGGCGCTATCAAAGACAGTAGTGGTCCCTGAAACGATTTCGCATCTCGGTGTTAAGCACGGAACCGATCGCAGCCAGAGCGAACGGGGAAAGCTGACGCAAGCAGCGAGCGAAGATACGAAGAGGCCAGGGGCGGCTTCTCTCTTTGGATTTGTCGGTCAGATCCCCCAAAGTCATGAGATCAAAAAAGCTGTCAAAGTTCTCATGTCCCACTCATCTTGCATTCCAGTTGTAGATATACAGATCACTTAGAAATACACTTCATCATTCGCTGGCCAGAACTTGATAGAAGCACTAGCGATATTTGAAATCTTGCTAGATCATCCCATGGATTTTATACATATTTGCAGTGAATTCTATTCTGTGCAAAGCGGTAATATATATATTGTGTAAAGTGATCAGTGGTCTAGTTCATTCATTATATTTCATTGGATTTTGTGTTAATTTAAACCTATTAAATTAAACCGTCTCAATAGTTCCAGTTGTAAATATAATGATCTATCTATTATATTATTTCAAAAGATAATAGATGCTTAAATTAACTTTTAAAGTCGCGAAGGAATTTATAATTAATAAATTCAGTTAAGTCCTAGTTTTATAGATGTGTGTTTTTAACCACTAGAATTCGCGCAGTGTTTATTAAATACATAATTAAATACTCGAGTGTATAATAGGCTTAACGGGAAATTTATCGCGCGCTTAGAAGATTATTTGTTTTAAAGTATGATTATGTTGTTATGGGTTTTCTATCTTTTTCTCTAGATTGATCACCTTTTGCAATCCCAGCAATAACGAAATCTTTCAGAGTTTTCATACTCGGTTCTTAAACTTCCAGACAGTTTGATGAGACATTTTTTTAAAGTAAATCTTGTGGTGGTCCGGTACGGCCTGGCTAGCATAATTACATGAAGGAAAGCCTACCCAAGATCATTTGATTATTATCATCAATTTAACTTACCATCTGTAAGATAAACTGGAAGATGAACAGTGCCAGTAGCGATAGTTTATATACTGCTCTATTGTGAGAGATTACCGATTTACCTGAATGTGACCGAGCCTAGTTTTTCCTCACTGGATTAAAAACTTTACCGGTCAGTGGCTATCATCACGCAGTGAAGGATTATACCATCACCTCATTTTTTCACCCCTATGTCGAACTGCGTCAGTGCCATCCCATAGACTCGTTTCTTTATAATAAAACACAAGAACTCTTAGAACTTCAAGTCCGGCGATAAGCGGGAATATTTGCTCTCAGTGAAGCCTCGCATTATCTGGGGCGGGACATAGAAGGACTAGACAGTTGTCATACGTCAAGAGTTAATTATTGTGTTTATTATTCTAAGGGATTGTCTGATGCTGCAAATCGGTAAGTGTGTGGTGTATATGAGTGTGGATCCGCACAGAGTGTATGAATGACAGGAGATTTATTTTTTTGCAACAAACCATTTGTTAACTTGCCTACCGGGTAATACGTTTCTGTATACCCGGCATTGTTCCCTTTAGTGGGATAATTTGTTAACTCTGTTTCATCCCCCCCCCCCTTTTTTTTGCTTAGGAAAGGGAAGACACCATTGGGATAACAGTAAATTTTGTCTACCACCATAACTAATATTGTAACACCTCTTTCAGAGTAATTAAATTCACTGTTGGGTTACATTTCCTATGCTCCTGATAACTATCTATCTTGAGACTGGGTTTATCTTTGTCTAATACAAGCGGGAAGGGCTTAGTCGATACCAATCTTCTTCACCCCCTCCCTACCTTGATATTTGCATTTTTCTGTACTTATGATAATTTTATGTAACACTTGATATTGTTTTTTTGTGATTTGATCTTTACGGTAAATAAACATCATAAACTTAAATCGGACTGTGTTGGAATACCCAAAAGCCCAAACATTCCCTATTTGTTTAAAATAGCTGTATCCACGTCGTCTGAGTGCTTGAAGCAACAAATCGGTGTGAGCGCAGACGTGTGTTTGGAAAAACTGGCAAATAATTGTTTGACCAGGAGAGTGGAAGAGAAGATTGAGAGAAGCGATTTGTCGTAAATAAGTCTGTCTTTACTCTCCTCCAGCACTCTGTGGAGCATCATATTTAATCTATACATTTCTATCACTGAGTTTTCATCATCATTCTACACTCTAAACCGGACTACTATTTCTAGACTCTTTTCTCTCAAAATAAATTTACGACAGTGAGGAGTGGGCCTAAGGAACTACTTTCTTCCATCGTCACAGGCCAGTTAAGTATTAAAGACCTGGCCTGCTGAGATTCATCAACTACTATAATAAAATTTAAACTACATTGTGAAAATAAGAAACTTGTCCACCATTAACCCTGTGTAAAAAGCAAATGAACACGGTTACATAGAGACTGGGGATGATGCAAATACCCCGACCCGACATCCAGCATTAGTTTCCAAGAGACTTTTTTTTAGTTTTAGTAAAAATAGTAGCAAATTTAACTTATATATATACATATATATATATATCTATATATATATATATATATATATATATATATATATATATATATATATATATATATATATATATATATATATATATATATATATATATATGCATGCATGCATGCATGCATGCATGCATGTATGTATGTATATATGTATGTATGTATGTATGTATGTATGTATATATGTATATATGTATATATGTATATATGTATATATATAAAACTCAAGAGATATGCAACAATGCAAAATTATAGACAACAGTTTAATGTAGGACAGCTAAGAAATCAAGAAACAAGAGACAAATTTGCGGTCACAGTATCCAACAAATTCCAAGTGCTCCAACAGTTGGAAGACGTAGAGAATACAGAAGACTATTGGCAGCAGGTCAAAACGGTATGGAAGGAGACATGTGAAGAAATACTGGGGAAAAGGGAAAGACAACAAAAGCATGGATAACAACAGAAACCATCAATAAGATAAAAGATAGAAAAAACAAGAAAGCAGAGTTAAACACAAGCAAAACCAGAAGTTCCAAAGCCAAGGCTCAAGAAGTGTACACAGAAGCAAACAAAGAAGTAAAAAGAAGTATCAAAAGAGACAAAAGGAAGTATATTGAGGAGTTGGCAAGAGAGGCAGAAGATGCTGCAGCCAAAGGAAATATGAGAGAACTGTATAGCAGCACAAAGAAGCTAACAGGGAAATACAAGCAAACAAGTTGCCTCATAAAAGATAAGAATGGGAAACTGCTCAGCAATATACAAGAGCAAATGAAGAGGTGGACAGAATATTTTGGGGACCTTCTCAATAGACCAGCTCCACAAAACCCGCCGGACATCCAGCCAGCAGAAGAAGAGCTACAAATTAACGGTGAAAGACCAACGAAGGAAGAAATAAAGAAAGCCATAAAGCTTCTAAGAGATGGAAAAGCGTCTGGACCTGATGGCATTCCAGCAGAGGCCATCAAAGCAGATATCGACACGGCTACAGAGATGTTATATAAATTACTTGGTAAAGTCTGGGAAAAAGAAGAGATACCAGCAGAATGGAAGGAAGGATATCTGGTTAAGTTGCCTAAGAAGGGAAATCTACAAGAGTGCACAAATTATAGAGGAATAATGTTACTATCAGTGCCAGGAAAGGTATTGAACAGGATTATCCTTGAGAGATTAAAGGAGTCCATAGACAAGAAATTGAGAGATGAACAAGCAGGTTTTCGACAAAACAGATCATGTACAGACCAGATAGCCACTTTGAGAATAATAGTTGAACAAAGTCTGGAATGGAATTCACCACTATACATCGGATTTGTGGACTACGAAAAAGCATTTGACAGTGTGGACAGAGAATCACTTTGGAAATTGATGAGGCATTATGGAGTTCCCCTGAAGATCATTAATTTAATAAAGAAAACCTATGAAGACATGACGTGCAGAGTTCTTCATGAAGGACAGCTTACAGAACCATTTGGGATAAGAACAGGAGTGCGACAGGGATGCCTCTTGTCTCCATTTCTTTTCTTGCTGGCAATAGATTGGGTTATGAGATCATCGACAACACACAACAGAAATGGAATCCAGTGGACTCTGACTAAGCAGTTGGATGATCTGGATTTTGCTGATGATTTGGCTCTCCTGTCCCATAACCGTAATCAGATGCAGGACAAACTGAAAACACTCGATGAGAGGTCACAGCAATTGGGTCTGAAAATACACAGGGAAAAGACAAAAATAAAGCGAATAAATGCAGGTAATGAAAACAGGGTTGAACTTGAAGAAACGCCAATACAAGATGTAGAATCATACACATATCTTGGCAGTAATATAGATAAAGTTGGAGGGACAGACAGCGATATCAAAATAAGAATACAAAAAGCAAGAGGAGCTTTCATTGCATTGGGAAATATATGGAGATCAAGAGAAATAGGATCCAACACGAAAATAAGAATCTTCAACTCAAATGTGAAGTCAGTCCTATTGTATGGCTCGGAGACATGGAGAACAACAAAGACAACAACCAAAAAGCTACAGACTTTCATAAATGGGTGCTTGCGTAGAATAGAGGGATTAAAATGGTATGACAAGGTTACCAATGTGGAACTGATGACAAGAACTGGACAAGTGCCAGTGGAACAAGAGATGAGAAGAAGACGATGGCGATGGATAGGACACACACTGAGGAAACCTGTTGATAGCATTACAAGGCAGTCCTTGTTCTGGAACCCTCAGGGCAAGAGAGGCAGAGGAAGACCAAGAAGTACATGGAGAAGAGAGTTGGAAACAGAGGTGAAAATGATGAGGAGAACATGGAAAGAACTTGAGATGATGGCACGTGACAGGAGGACTTGGCATGTGTTTGTTGAAGGCCTATGCTCCTTTGGGAGTGGAGGGTTATGAATGAATGAATGAATATATGTATATATATATGTATATATATATATATATATATATATATATATATATATATATATATATATATATATATATATATATATATATATATATGTATATATATATATATATATATATATATATATATATATATATGTTCACGTCTTTCATGTGATTATTCAATTATATGTACTTCTATTGACATTAATTCATATTTGATTTAAAAGTCCTGACCAGAAGAAAACTTGGTTCAGGACAAAATAAATTTGAAAAAAATTGTAATTTCTAAATTTTAAACACAGTGTTAATTGACTTGATCATAGAGATTAATATTAGTGTTTGTGTGTGTGTGTGTGTGTGTGTGTGTGTGTGTGTGTGTGTGTGTGTGTGTGTGTTTGTGTATTTTATTACCAGCACACCACATTTCTTTACCCTAGACAGTAAACGTAGCTATCGGTCATATTAGTCACAAATAAGTCTGCTTGAGGTCATAGGTGGTAGTAGCAAGGTACTCTGTAAACTCACATAAACTGTTATCCTCAGGGACCTTCACAGCTGACCTCATTCAGTACACTAAGTAACATAGCAATCACACTTAACATCAAAACCCACCACATCCCCAGAGCCGTCCATTTCTCCAAGTACGTCTCTAAACGTGCAGAGAACTGGTGATAAGTCTCACCCGACAGTAGCTTGGCATTTCTAAACTTCTTGCGGTAAAATTCACCATTCTTTCCGTATCTTAACAAAAGAGCCTGCTTTAACATGTCATAATTGTCTTGGTCATCCCTGCTCATTTTTGAGAAAACTTCATAAGCTGTTCCCCTAAGACCTTGGGATAATTTCAGGCTCCATCTTTCCTTTTCTAGCCCATAAGTTGTCGCTAATACCTCATACCTACTTAAATATGACCAACGGGCTGATCACCCGTTTGCCAGTCACTTCGATTACGGAAACAACAGCAAATGGATTGATTTGCCGTTGCCCTAAAGACGCCAATAGGCGTGATGGGAAACAATGGCAAAGAAAACCTATCTGCTGTTGCCCTAAGACGCCACTAGGCGTAATGGCCACTGACTGCTTTGACGGTCGGTGGCTAAGGACGGAAGAAGAAGAAGAAGAAGACTTAAATATGATTCAATATCATCATCTCTCTCAACAAAATAATCTAGGTGGAACCCCATGGCTGAGTTAGAGGCCCCCTGACTAGCAGTAGCATCAGAGGTAGAGGGGCTGTGACCATTATCAGGAGCATGGCCTTGAATTTCCAACTCCCGTAGTCGTAACTCGTGCTCCCTCTGTAATCTTTTATCTTCTGCTTCCCTTTCTAATCTTTTATCTTCTGCTTCCCTTTGCAGTCGTTTTTTTCTGCTTCAATTTTTCTCTCCTCAAATTAAAGCCTCTTAATCTCAGCCTCTCTATCAGCCTCTAAGGCCCTAGCCTCCTTGTCAGCCTCGATTTGTAAACGTTTAATTTCTTTATCTGCTTCAATTTGTAATCTCTTATCTTCAGCTACTCTATCTAACTCTAATTTCCTTTCTGCAGCTAACTTCCTATTTTCTCTATCAATATTTTTGTCACATTCTGAGGTGACATAGTCAATCAAGACTTGACCCTCCATGTTCATATCTCTGGCAGTCTGCACAGCAGCAGATCTAAACTTAGCCAAGTCAGCCATATTATATCAAGCAACGTTAACAATATACTAAGGTAACTTAACAACTCTGATTAAACAACAACTATAAGCACTAACAGTTCATCCACTATTTAAATTCCACAAAAGAATACTTTAAATTTTATTATATGAAATTCCTATACATGTATTAGGAGAAGTTTAAAATCCCGCAAGCAATCTAAACAATATAGCTGGTGCTATGAGAAATTCAAATCCCGGGAGCGAGACCCCAATATATGTGGTGTATTTGGTGTTATAGATGTTATTATTTAATTTTATTTGTTTACCAAGTGAGGTCAGCTGTGTAGGTCCCTGAGTTTAGTAGTTGATGGTTAAGTATTTCAGAGAACCTATCTGCTACCTCTATATGATCTCACTTGGCTCTATCTTTTTATTTATTATTTATGTGACTACGTCTAAGTGTCTAGGGTAATGAATATATATTGTAGTGTAAGACAAATCAATACAAATACACTTTATTTCTAACACATAAATAGGACTGGGTCAATACAACAACCACATAGAGACTAACACTCTATGATATATCTTATAGAAGTCTGTGGATGAATATTATGTACTAGGTTATAATACAATTTATTTGCCCTGAGTCAGAATTTTCTGAGTCAGGACCAACAACAAAATGAAATTTATGGTTTTATTTACATGCAATTAAATAGCACAATGGATCTTCTGTCCATACAAATACTATTACAATCTAACTATATTTTGATATTTCTATAACTAATTGAACACTGGTAACTACTAGTGGGGTTGGGGTGTTGTCATCATCCCCTTTCTTTCTTTTATTCTCTTGTGGAATGTTTATATATATCAGTCTATTATTTTATGTTTCGTTAGTACAATAGTTGGATGAACTATTGAGTGCCAACACAAGGCACTTATCATTATGTTGTTAGTAGTACAATGCTGCCACTCTCCTGTATTTTAAGAGTTGATTCGTGATAGACAGCGTGTATCAGCGAAAATTCTCTTTAATGACCAATCTGACACAGTCCCTGGTGTATTGTGATAGACAGCGTGTATCAGCAAAAATTCTCTCTTTCTCTCATGAAGATACAGTCACCAGGGTTCTGGCACTAACGTTAGTACCAGAACAAAAAACCCTGAAACAAGGTTATGATTCTTTATAACACATCTACAATCTCATTCCACGATTAATACATGATATAATTCAATAAAAGAAAAAGGGTCAGATCTCTCTGACCACCCCATTTCAACCATTTCCATCTGAGATCACAACTTATACCAGTGCTCCTATTCTTTTTCCTACTGGCTACAACGCCTCTGACACTGCAGCAATGATTCTCTCCCATAGAATAATGTGGGTTAGCCTTCCCACTGGAAACTGTGGAAATCATTTTAAGTTACACAATTCATGTCAGTTGTACTGCGTGTAAGCAACACCACAGGCCCTGCATAAGTCTGCTAGGGGACCCATGTACTTAGTCGCAAAACATTCCCAATAAAGCAGTATCTCATACACCAAATTTTTGTAATAACAAGGTTAATAAATTCGTTCTTACCACAATTCAATGAAAATATCACAAACATACGTTGACTGGCATCAGCATTAATATATCTTTAAGTTTAGCTTTGCCCCTGTTCAGACTTCAAGGTTTTTCCTTCTTAGCACTACTGTTCTCAACGCAGCTTGCAGATTAACAATTTTGTGTCAAATGGCAACCAGCCTTTGAAAGCTTTTTGCCAATATCACTAGACCGGCCCAATCACAGCGAGGGTCTAGCTATTCAATTCAAATTTAAAAAAACAAAACAAAACTCCAAACATATTAGGAGTGAGTCTGCCAAATATATTTATTTTTTTTTGCCTAACCAATAACCTCCTTCCTATCCTCCTATACCAACCAATCGGATTTGAATCACTCTAATGCCTCTTTTTTAAACTTGCGTCCCCAAATAATGTTAAAAATAGAATGAGCAAAAACAACAGTCTTATCGTTCGTAGATATATAGTATTATTTCAATATCTTGGGTAATAATTGGGCTACTGTGTTTATTAAAACATATTATTGCTCAGGAGACACTAAGCTATCCTTACATATGATTTTTATGGCCATATTCATTGTCGTTTAGATTTTCAGTTTTGTCACTGTTAATCGTCAATTATAACTTTTTCACAAGTCGGCCATCTTCCCCCTCTCCTCTAGCATTTTTATTCAAAATAAAACAACTTGTAACTCCGCCAATGCCGGTCCCAAGCCCGGATGAAAAAGGAGGAGGGCGGCCTGCATGGAGGCCGTAAGGAGGCAGCCCCTCCACCATGCAAAGGCACAACAGGCCAATCACCTGTTTGCTTTAAATCATGATTACGCGAACTACAAGAGAGAAAACCGGACTGATTCTAAAGGCGACGAACTGGAACGGACTACGGACTACGACTTATGGAACTTGGAACACAAGAAGTATAAATGGGAAGGAAGAGGAGCTGGTGGAAGAGATGAGGAAAGCAAAACTAGAAATCCTGGCTATAACGGAAAGGAAGAAAAAAGGACAAGGAGTCATGGATCTCGATGGCAAAACGTTGCTCTACAGTGGTGTACCCATATCTGAAAGAGCTAAAGGGGGCGTGGGTTGCATTGTGGCCCAAAATCAAAAAGATAGTATCAAGGGATGGAACTTTGTCTCGGAGCGCATTATGGTTGTAAAACTAAAAGAAGGAGAAACCATAGTCAACCTGGTCATAGTGTATGGGCCAAATGAGGATGAGAGAGCAGAGGTCAAGGAGGAATTCTTCGAGCTGCTTCAAAGGACAGTGGATGACTGCCTAGATGAAGTTATTATGCTCGGAGATTTTAATGCCAGAGTTGGAAATGACCATGCTAGATGGGGTGGAGTTATCGGAAGATATGGAGAAGATACTCTCAATGACAATGGAAAGCGACTCCTTAGATTCTGCAGTGAGCAGAATCTGATCATTACAAACACAAAGTTCCCCCATAAGCGCATACATGCATACACTAGATGTGAACCAACCAAGAATGAGAAGTCAGTGATCGACTATGCCATTGTTCGGAGAAGCTCATTCAGATATGTCCGAGATGCAAGAGTCTGGAGGGGGCCAGAGATTGGAAGTGATCACTACCTGCTAACAATCAAACGAACAACTGAAAGAGTTGCTCAGCCTAGGAACTGCCCAACATCACGCAAGAAACCAAGTAAACAAACAGGAGAAATGAGCATTAGGACCTACAAGCTGAGAGAGCCAGAAATTAAGACCAGATATCAGGGGCTTATTGCTACAGCAGTGAGCAACACAGAAGAACGACCTGATGACTTGGAAACCCTCTGGAATAAATTCAAGGATATCATAAAGACAGCTGCTGCAGAAGCATGCGGTGAAGTCCGACTTGGGAACCAGAGAAAGAGGCCACCTTGGTGGACAGAGGAAGTCAAAGAGAAAATAAGAGAGAAGAAAATGGCATGGAAACAATACTTAGGAGCTAAAAACACAACAGGACAAATGGAAAAATATAGAGAATATGTGACACTCAGAACAGAAGCAAGAACAAAGTGCTAGCAGCAAAACAGAAGTCCTGGGAAGAATTTGGAGAAAAGCTAGAAAAAGATGCACAAGAAAACCAGAAATTGTTCTATAAGACCCTAAAGAACATGAGGAAAGAAAAACAATGCCCTCTCAAATTTATAAAGGACAAGCAAGGCAAATTGCTTACTGCCCCGAAGGAAGTAATGGAAAGATGGAAAGAATATTTCTCAGAACTCCTGGATGGTGAGCATGATGAAGCATCAGAAATGATAACCACTGACACAGAAGAGGAAACCAATTTTTCCTGGCTTATTTTCCTGGTGCTCCTTTCGACGTTTTCTCCTCACCTCTGCTTCTTGTGTGAGCCT
Source organism: Oreohelix idahoensis (assembly GCA_024509875.1). Classification (NCBI taxonomy): domain Eukaryota; kingdom Metazoa; phylum Mollusca; class Gastropoda; order Stylommatophora; family Oreohelicidae; genus Oreohelix; species Oreohelix idahoensis. Next base: position 27,525 of record JAMPIV010009015.1, read on the forward strand.
CTCTTCGCCCAATCTGAGGTGGTGCCGTAAATAGCATCGCCACTTAGTGCGATCGGCAGCTTCATCCTCCCATGTTGCTGGATCCATGTCCAGTGCCCTCATATCTCTCTTGCACACATCTTTGAACCTCAGCTCTGGTCGCCCAACTGTTCTCTTGCCATCTGCTAACTGTCCGTAGAAGATATCTTTTGGGATGCGACCATCATCCATGCGGCGAACATGGCCAAGCCAGCGAAGTCTGCGCTGTCTAAGAAGCGTATACATACTTTGAAGGCCAGCACGTGACAACACCTCGACATTTGTCACTTTATCTTTCCACGAGATGCCGAGGATGCGGCGTAGACACCGCAAATGGAAAGTATTGAGCCTTCTTTCTTGCTTAGCATAGGTCGTCCAGGTCTCGCTGCCATATAGGAGTGTGCTGGTGACGCAGGCATTATATACCGCAGCTTTGGTCTTCATTGTGAGTTTAGAGTTTCCCCAAACACGCAATGTGAGGCGGGCAAAGGTAGCTGCAGCTTTGCCAATGCGGCTGTCGATTTCTGTATCCAGTGAGAGTTTGTCATTGATGGTAGACCCTAGGTATGTGAAGTGGTGCACCACTGCCAATTCATAGTTATCGATAGTGATAACTGGTGCAGCACCCACATCATGACTCAGACAAAATATCTAACCTTAGGATGTAAAAGTAATATAGTCATGACCCTATAACTGTCATTACCATCATCTCTTAAGTAAGCAGTACCCATAATACCAATACTGCAACCAAGTTGTTTTTTTTTTCTGTTATCTCTGTACAACCAGTGCAGTAAAAAGTGGGGACGTTCATCCTCAGTGCAATATTTGCCTATGTCCATGAGTAAGACTCCACTAGACTGAGTCTGGATCACTTCCCTTCTTCTTTTCTTTTCTCTTTTCTCTTTTTTTTTCTCTGGTCCTGAATACTTTTATGCCTGAAATAGGTACATTATAATAATTAACATGCATTTAATGTACTATACATATTTTAACCAATGTCAGTGTTGATCATCAAGTATGCTGCATCTTGTACCTTGGGAAGAACACTGTTAAGTTTCCTAAAACTATATGTAGTTATTCTAGTTTGTCACATTCATAAGATTATATGTGTGTACTCTACTGTGTCACAATGATGAACTTCTATGTATTCACTCTACTTTGTCACATTCTTAAGACTATGTTTTTAATTCACTTTGTCACATTCTTAAGGCTATATGTTTGATCTACTTTGTCACACTCTTAAGACTATGTGTAATCTAGTTTGTCAACTCGACTCTCTTTAAAGAAGTTAGTGAGTACTGTAAGTGTCTAAGCGTGCTCCAGTATATGAATATCAACTTAAGCTAAACACAGTGTGACTCAATTAATTAACTTAACTTTAGGTACTATGTTGGTTAGAGTACCGAATTAAACACTATAGCTGGGTTAGAGCTTTATGACGACTACACTAAGTTGGAGATTTGTTTTGCGAGTTCCAACAGTGTAATCTCTCTGCTGGAGAGGCGACTGTCATACTGTGACGAAGCTGATATGCATTGCGATGTCGTGTTTATAGTCGCTCTGCAGGAGGTGGGGGGCGAACGAATATTTATATTTTGTTGGAAACCTAGTGAAGGTTTATGTACTTGGCGATGATTTCTTTTGAATCTTGTTCGTAGATGTTCTTGCGGTAATCGTAGCAATTTCGCTCTTGGTGGTGAGTCTAGTGACGAAGGTTGGTAAGGGCGTTTGGTAGCTATGCGTATTTCGGTGCTGGTTGTATCATCCATACACTCTATGTCGCTGTCTTCTCGTTCTGTTACGTCAAGTTCAGATTCCACCTGTGCCGAAGGCATATTAATGACATTCTTGTTACTATTTATGTGCTTCGCTGTAGGACTCTGGGTATGGTGAGTAATGTTACTTTTCGTCACTTGTAAAGACTGTTCGTCATCGCTATCCGAGCTAGAGTATGTAAGCTGGTGTCTACTGGAGGTTGACGGTTGTAGTCCCTGACTACCATGTTCTTCTGTAAAGTTGCTACCGTGGGGGCTATGTTTCTCGTTGCTGATTTCAAAGGTCTGTCATCTTCGCTATCCCAAGTAGAATGTGTAGACTGGTGTTGACTGGGAGTTGACGGTTGTAGTCCCTGACTACTATAGTATGTTTGACTTGATATGGACGCATGAGGTTCTTCGTCTTGTGTCGATAGTGGCGTATTACTATCTCTCCCGTGTAGACGATTGTCTCTGTATATTAATCTTTCTCTCAATTCTGCTGGTGGAATGTTATCTTCATCTTCTGAGTCTTCTCTGCAGCGGACTAAACGATGTACAGCATCTTGGAGTTGACCTGAAGTGTTACGTTGTTGTAGGCTAATGTTCTGCTCAACATCCATGTCGTTTTCTTCACGTGAAGTACTTAATGTCTCTGTGGAATCATAATAACTCAACGTGACTTTTCGTATTGGTCTGCTACTGCATAAGGCTGGCGGAGCTGTAGGGCGATGATCGTCTTTTTTCATCTGTGATGCGTGTGCTTTGACGGTTATGTTCTTTTCCTCATGCCACAGTCTGTAATTAACGGGTGTTGTCTGTTCTACTATTTTATATCCATCAAGCCATCGTGCATCCAACTTATTATCTCTAACGTTCTTCTTGTAATATACTTTATCTCCGACTTTGAATTTCTCTAACTTCGCTCTTTTGTCATGCTGCTTCTGCTATTTCTTGAAGGCTTTCTGTGCATTACTGTTTGCTATCTGATGTGCTCTGTGTTTTTCTTGTAGTATAACTTCTATAGGATCTTCACCTTGATATTTCTTTTGGGGTTGTAAAAGATTATCTAGTGGGAACATAGGCTCACGTCCATATAGCATGTAGAACGGAGATAGTCCTGTCGTCTCGTTTATGTTTACTCTTATCGCTTCAAGAGCTTGATTGATATATACATCCCAATATTGAGCATTGCCTTGTATATATTTAGCAAGGATATCGTGCAATGTAGCATGCATTCTCTCATTTCGTCCGTTTGCCTGCGGTCTATAAAAAGTGCTAGTCGTATGCTGAATATTCAAAGTCCGAAGTGTCTTCTTAAAAGGGTTGCCTACAAATTGCTTTCCATTGTCCGTGATGATTCTTTTAGGACAACCATGTCTTGGTACAAATTCTTGTAGAAAAAACTCTGTCACTGTCGCTGACGTTATATTCTTAAGAGGATAAGTTTCAGGCCATACTGAATATTGATCAACAATATGTAAAAGGTATGCATTTCCAGATTGCGTAACAGGATATGGACCAGAAATGTCCATACTTATAACTTCCATAGGAAAATGAGATGATTTCATTTCTTGTAAAGGAACTTTAGTTGGTCTCATATTTCTGATTCTGCATACCCTACAAGTACCAACATATTCCATTATATCTTTGTACATAGACTTCCAATAGTATCTTTTCTTGATTATATCAATGGTTTTATCTCTCCCTACATGTCCATTATTATCATGAAACTGCTCTAGTAGTTGGGGTATTACTGATTGTGGAATTACTTTCTGTAATCTCCCCTCTTGTTTCTCATCAATATGATATAGTAGTTGATCATTGGGCAAGATTATAAACCGTTTAAGCGACGTAGGTTTCGTTTGCACTTGTTTGATGATCTTAAGAATTTCGGGATCTTTTCTCTGCTCAGTATGTACATCAAGTGTATCTACATCTGTTGTTTGCTGCGTGCCATTATCTGTTATGGTAGTGGTGTTTCCATCATCCACTCTGTTGGAATTTATAATGTTAATTTCCTTTGCGTTGTCGTTGATATCTGTAGACGCCATTAGATCATCTTCCAGTATAGTACTAGGTTGTGGCGTTCGCGAAAGGAGGTCTGCACACGTGTTTTGAATACCGGGAATGTATTCAATTTTTGTATCATATGATTGTAGGTTCATAGACCATGTTTGTAACTTTTTTGGCTGCTCCTGCGTCTTAGTAAGCCAATTCACTAATGGTTGATGGTCTGTTCTGATAGTGAGTTTAGTACCTCTGATATAAAAATCGAGTTTTTGTATCGTGTAATGTATAGCAAACGCTTCCTTCTCCGTTGTCGACCATCGTTTCTGAGTTTTAGAGAGAGCGTGTGACACGAATGCTATAGGCATTTCATTAGGGATTTCTGGTATAATGGGTGTCTCATTCTCTTCCCTGATTTGGACTAAGCAAGCACCTATTGCTGTATCTGAAGCATCTGTATACAAGATCATTGGACGGGATATATCCGGATGTGCAAGCAGTGGTATCTTTGTAAGTGCTTCCTTAAGATAATCAAAGGATTCTTGGCATTCTTTTGTCCACCTAAATCTTGAATATTTCTTGGTAAGTGCAATGAGTGGTTCAGCAGCCTTGGAGAAATTAACGACGTGACGTCTGTAGTATCCGCAACAACCAATATACGCTCGTACCTGCTTCACTGTTGTCGGAGCGGGCATGTTCCTTATTGCTTCCACTTTATCTGTATCAGGGCGAATACCTTCTTTATTCACTATAAACCCTAAGTATTTAGTTTCCGTCTTTAGGAACTCGCATTTACTTAGTTTGAGTTTAACCTGGTGATATCGTAGGCGATCAAAAACTTGTTCAACCTTGTATAGGTGGTCATCCACAGTACCTGATGTGTGAATCAATACATCATCAATATAAGCTAATGCGAAAGAATGCATTCCTTGTAGAACTTCATCCATCAACGCCATATATGTCGCGGGACTTCCTTTCAACCCAAAAGGCATAACGTTCCATTTGTAACTACCCATGTGTGTACTTTGTTCTATGCGACTTTGATTGACTTACATATTTTCCATTGGGTCTCTGCCATGGAGTATGCTCTTTCTCCTCATTATATACAGTGCCTCCTTTCTGTCGTTTACTACGACTATATTCAAATGGACTTGCACATCTAAACTGGTACCTCTGATACAGTGGTTTATTCGAGTATCTCATATAGGGTTTCCGCCTTGGAGTATGCTCTTCCTCTGTATTACCAATATGATTGTTATTTTGTCGTTGACCACGAGTATTTTCAAAGGGCTTTGTTGAGGTTGGTAGTGCATGGTGAGTAACAAGATTAACATAAGTAGCTTGATCTCCATATAACTGTGCCCAAGCTCGCGCCCTGGAGAGGACACTCCAGCTTCACCCTATAGGTGTCGGCAAAACACGGGAAGTAGCAGTTACCGGTTATAAGCATTTTGCCCAATTGGCGTAGGGCATGGCGCCAGGAGCTACTTCCGACAGTGGGAGAGGTTCTAGGATCTCACTGGACAGCTACCGCCCGCTTCAAGCTGGGCACCCCCAGTCAATAAGGTGTTGTCCCGCCACTGTCTGCTTTCCCCATTGGGTGCATGGGGATTAGGGTCAAACCCGAACTGTAGACAGAAAATTTTGCACCAAGCAATTATCGAAAAAATAGAAATAAGCAAACTCTCAGATTGGGATGCTGGAACGTCCGGACTATGTTAACTGGACTATCCGAAAACCTACAGGATGTAAACGATGTAAGGAAGACAGCCATAATTAATGATGAGCTTAAACGACTTCAGGTGGATATAGCTGCACTTCAGGAAACGCGCCTGGCGGGCTCTGGAACGGTGAGCGAGAAGGACTACACATTTTATTGGCACGGGAAAGATCTTAATAAAGCTAGAGAACACGGAGTAGGTTTTGCGGTCAAAAAATCGCTAACTAACATGGTTGAGCCAGGCGAGAATGGATCAGAACGCCTGTTAACGCTCCGCCTGCAAACTAGCACAGGTCCCATCACCCTTGTCAGTGTGTATGCTCCTACTCTGTACTCTGCCTCAGAAGCTAAAGATGAGTTCTACGAGAATCTAGCAGCAGTAATCAAAAGCATACCTAGGCAAGAACAGCTTGTTCTCCTTGGTGACTTTAACGCTAGAGTGGGTGCCGATAATGTTTCATGGCCTTCATGTCTGGGCAGGTTTGGTATTGGCAAGATGAATGAAAATGGACAACGGCTCTTAGAGTTGTGCGTCCACCATGACCTCTGCGTGACAAACACCTACTTTCAGACAAAACCCCAGCATAAGGTGTCATGGAGACACCCACGATCCAAGCACTGGCACCAACTTGACCTGATTCTCGTCAGAAGGCCACTCCTCAGGTCTGTGCTCTCCACGCGCTCGTACCATAGTGCAGACTGTGACACAGATCACTCCTTGGTTTGCTGCAAAATCAGAGCACAACCAAGAAAACTCTATCGTGTCAGACATGAAGGGAAACCACGCATTGATACCAGCAAGATGTCAGACCCTTTCATGATCGCTCAATTCACTGCGACCTTCAAGAAAGTGCTCAGTAGCCCTCAGCATGGTGATACTATTACAGAGAACTGGGAGCATCTACGGAACACCATTCAAAGTACTGCACTTGCCACCTTTGGTAAGAAAACAGCAAAGTCAAATGACTGGTTTGACGCTTCATCAGATGTGATGGCACCTGTTATTGAAGCTAAGCGCAGTGCTATGAATGAATACAAACGTTCACCGAGTGCCAGAACCCTACAGATCCTGAGGGCTACGAGAAGCAAAGTTCAACAAACTGCTCGACGCTGTGCAAATGACTATTGGCTCCAGCTCAGTGAGAGCATCCAGATCGCAGCGCAAACAGGCAACATTAGACAAATGTATGACGGTATAAAGAAAGCACTTGGCCCCCATAAAAGTAAGACGGCACCGCTAAAAACCATCAGCGGAGAGAAGCTAACCGATAAGTGTAAGCAGATGGAGAGGTGGGTCGAGCACTACTCTGAGCTTTACGCTAGAGACAATACCGTTACGCCTGCAGCCCTTGATGCTGTCAATAGTCTGCCAACTATGGAGGAGCTGGATGCCGAACCAACATTAGAGGAACTCAGTAAGGCCATTGATAGCTTGGCCTCTGGCAAAGCACCAGGCAGTGATGGGATTCCTCCTGATTTAATCAAATGCTGTAAGAGCACGCTATTACATCCCCTGCATAGGATGCTGTGCCAGTGCTGGGAAGAGACAACTATTCCTCAAGACATGCGAGATGCCAAGATTGTAACACTGTATAAAAATAAAGGAGACAGAAGTGATTGCAATAACTACAGAGGCATCTCTCTTCTTAGTATTGTTGGTAAGGTTTTTGCCAAAGTCATCTTAATGCGACTACACAAGTTAGCTGAGCGCATATATCCAGAGGCACAGTGTGGATTCCGAGCTGGCAGATCAACAACAGACATGATCTTCTCTCTCCGCCAGCTTCAGGAAAAATCAAGAGAGCAGAAAAGACCATTATATATCGCCTTTATAGACCTCACAAAAGCATTCGACCTGGTTAGTAGGGATGGACTCTTTAAAATCCTCCTGAAAATAGGCTGCCCTTCTAAAATGCTGGAAATGATAAAGTCATTCCATGACGACATGAAGGGAACAGTCCAATATGCTGGAAGCACGTCACAGCCCTTTGATATACGAAGTGGCGTTAAACAAGGCTGTATTCTGGCTCCGACCCTCTTCGGAATCTTCTTTGCCTTACTCTTGAAACATGCATTCAGAGATGCAACTGAAGGAATATGCCTTCACACTAGGTCAGATGGCCGTCTGTTTAATCTTTCAAGGCTGAAGGCAAAAACAAAAATCAGAAGGGTCACTATAAGAGACCTGTTGTTCGCTGATGATGCTGCAGTCGTCACTCAAAGCCAACAGGAGCTTCAGAGCTTGATGAATCGCTTCACTAAAGCATGCAAGGACTTTGGCCTCACAATAAGTCTAAAGAAAACGAATGTGCTGAGTCAGGATGTGGGTGCTGCACCAGTTATCACTATCGATAACTATGAATTGGCAGTGGTGCACAACTTCACATACCTAGGGTCTACCATCAATGACAAACTCTCACTGGATACAGAAATCGACAGCCGCATTGGCAAAGCTGCAGCTACCTTTGCCCGCCTCACATCGCGTGTTTGGGGAAACTCTAAACTCACAATGAAGACCAAAGCTGCGGTATATAATGCCTGCGTCACCAGCACACTCCTATATGGCAGCGAGACCTGGACGACCTATGCTAAGCAAGAAAGAAGGCTCAATACCTTCCATTTGCGGTGTCTACGCCGCATCCTCGGCATCTCGTGGAAAGATAAAGTGACAAATGTCGAGGTGTTGTCACGTGCTGGCCTTCAAAGTATGTATACGCTGCTTAGACAGCGCAGACTTCGCTGGCTTGGCCATGTTCGCCGCATGGAAGATGGTCGCATCCCAAAAGATATCTTCTACGGACAATTAGCAGATGGCAAGAGAACAGTTGGGCGACCACAGCTGAGGTTCAAAGATGTGTGCAAGAGAGATATGAGGGCACTGGACATGGATCCAGCAACATGGGAGGATGAAGCTGCCGATCGCACTAAGTGGCGTTGCTATTTACGGCACCACCTCAGATTGGGCGAAGAGAGGCTCACACAAGAAGCAGAGGTGAGGAGAAAACGTCGAAAGGAGCACCAGGAAAATAAGCAGCTGAGGGCTGCCACCTCAGGGGCGCATTCCCATAGTCAGTTATGACTGAAGGGGCTATTATTATATTATTATGTGTGTACAAAACGTTGACTTTTCTTTCGCTTTTGGTGTCATAGGAATGCACCAAAATCCTGAGCGTGCATCCAATGTAGTGAAATGTGTGGAGTGTCCAAGTGTTGCCAAAATATCATCTATCCGTGGCAATGGATACGAAATCGTTTTTGTAATTCTGTTTAACGCTCGATAATCACAACAGAATCTACTCGTTCCGTCTTTCTTGGAGACAATCACTATTGGTGACGACCATGCTGATCTCGATCTCTCTATGACTCCTGCATTCAACATGTCATTTATAGCTTTCTCTACTATTTGCCTGTTTTTTAATGGAGTGTGGTATGGTTTCAAACTAATGGGTTCTTCTGTTGTAGTTTGAATGTCCATATATACTGTATTAGTTCTACCTAACTCCATATCTGTTAATGCAAACACGTCCTGGTGTTTAGTAACAAACGTAGTGAGTTTGGTTTTGTTTTTATCATCTACTTTCAACGTGGCTAAAAGCTGTGCCAACCGATCTGGTGGATCATTATGTCTATGGGACTCATTATCTGTCCAAGGTATTTTAACATATGTACTATGTTCTTCATCTCTGTGGAAATTTGTTCTTTCTTGTTCTGTTTTAGGATAATTAAAAGGTCTGAAACATCTGGACTTTGTTCTATGCGACTTTGATTGACTTACATATTTTCCATTGGGTCTCTGCCATGGAGTATGCTCTTTCTCCTCATTATATACAGTGCCTCCTTTCTGTCGTTTACTACGACTATATTCAAAGGGACTTGCACATCTAAACTGGTACCTCTGATACAGTGGTTTATTCGAGTATCTCATATAGGGTTTCCGCCTTGGAGTATGCTCTTCCTCTGTATTACCAATATGATTGTTATTTTGTCGTTGACCACGAGTATTTTCAAAGGGCTTTGTTGAGGTTGGTAGTGCATGGTGAGTAACAAGATTAACATAAGTAGCTTGGCCTGTGCTACCATCTGTTCCTCTGTATATACCATCCTGTGTTTTTCTTTGTATCACTTGATTCACTTTTCGTAGATAACTATAACATTCGTCTTCCTTCGCATTTGCATGTATGTGTTCAGGTTCTTCTCTGCTAGGTTTTTTATACAATGTGCCATTCCTCCTATTTCTATGTAGTGTTTGTTGATCTCTCTGTTTTTCATTCCTCCACTGGTCTCCAATTGCACCTCTATCCACTCTTTTTAATTGACTCTTCTCCCTTATTGTTCGTGTATCACTCCTGCCTCCATATCTGTTATTGAGTTGGTTGACCTCTGTGCTCTGTCGACAAAAGTTTCTGTTAGCGTCGGAAGGGTAACCTAAGGTATTATTTTGCCATGTGCGTGACATAAGGGTGTGCTGATTTTGATTGCAACTAACTTCAGGTGTTTTCCCATTCTTGGTGGTATTCAAAGACGATCTTTGTACTTTGGCAACTATAGTACCTCTGTGTATCGTTGTAGCCTGTCCTGTACAGGGAAGTCACGTGAGGCTGAAACTTGTGCTATACCTTCAGTAACAAACAATGAGGGGTTCATCATTTATATCCTCATTTTCCAAAGGTTCAGTTTGTACTGACTGTCCTTTCTTGATATAATTAGAGCTCTTGACTCGTCCTCTAGCTATCACAAGTGTGTTAGGCTGTACTGTGACTGGAGTCGTCAACCGCACCAAAGATGCTATGTGTATATCGTCTTGTAGTTGTATGTACTCCCCATTAATATTGATCTTGTTGAGGTCAAAATATATTCTAGCATTGTGAGCGGTAAGAAAATCTCTGCCTAGAATAAAATTTCTGGACATCCCACGTGTAATAATAAAAGGATGTGTGATCAGTTGTTGTCCTATGTGGAATTTGATGTATGCTGTACCACAAGACTTCAGAGATTGTCCCGTTACTGATGCCATAAACGTTTTTGAAGGTCTGAAAGTTACCAAGTGTTTGATCTGCTTGTACAGCTGCTCTCTAATCAAACTTACTGAAGCGCCAGTGTCCACAAGTGCGCGATAATTTTTGTCATGGATCTTGATCAGGCATGAGCTAGGATCTGGAGTAATATTTATGGAATGAATTTGTTGCTGTGGTGTCTCTTGCTGAAAATGTTTTTGATGTAACACCATGTTGTTATTATTTATGTTTTTGGACCTTCGATGAAGGAAGCTGTCTTCATTTACTTTACGGTCATCACTAACGGTCCTACTTAGTGATTGACCGTTCCATTTTCCTGGTTATACTTTCGTGCTTGTCTGGCTCTGAAATTTGATGGTGTATACGCTCCTCTAAAGTTTTGGTTATGTCCTCGCGTACTATCATAACTACTCTGTTGTGGACCATTATAATTCTGCTGGTGCCAGCGAGGATGTTGTTGTCGGCACTCAGGGGCTATGTGTCCTCTACAACCGCAACTAAAACAAGTGGGAATATTCACCTGCTGTATACTCTGCTGCCTATGAAAATGTCGAGGATAGCTTGTGTTCACCTGTTTCTGGTTTTCCGTCCGGCTTGGGCGACGCCAACGAGAACGGGAATGTCCAATGTCCATCGGCTCATGTTCTGTCTGTGCCTCGACTGTTGGTTCTTGTTCGATACATTGATTAAACCTCGTTTGGACATTTTCTTCTGTAATCGCTATCTGGATCGCCTCATTTATTGTATTGGGATCCTTACGAATCATATGGAGTTTTGTACTACTGCCCAACAGTCCGTCAATAAAAATTCCTACCAGATATTTCTCAAGGTCCGGTGATGCTGTCAATCCATTCAGGAATGCTTCCTCCGCCAAATTTAATAATTTCTCTGCATAGGATTGTATAGGCTCGTTGCGTTATTGTTTGATGCGACGAAGTAATGACCATGCATGTTCCGTATTTGTAATATCACTATAGCGTTTCGTTAGCTCTTTCTTCAATGACTCATATGTCTCACTTGGATATGTATTATCACGTCTCCTTAAGAAATCCGTAACAAGAGCGTCAGACGAAAAATATAGTATCTTCTTCCGTTCCATATCTGTGCTTGCATTTATCATAGTGGCAAACCTGTCTGCATCCTTCATCCATTTCCTAAATTCTTTCGAGTCTCCTTTAAATGGGGTTATCGCTGATCTAATCTGATTATATTTTGCATATAAGTCAACATTATATAGCGTTTCAGTAATGCTCTTTAGAGCGGCCATTGTTGGTTCTTGCTCCACAGGTGGTGGAACCAATATGGAATGTTTGTTGTTGTTGTTTTTGTTGTTGTTGTTGGTATTCCATCTCTCCTTGTGATGTAGTCATGTCACTTTAAGAAGGGTTGGTCACGGCGCCAATTAAACTATATGTCACCGCTGGACTGGGTGTTTTTAAAGACTGGTCCAAGAAGGCACCAAATTAAACTATATGTGTCCCAGTGGTCCATTTATATGTCTTGGGACTGGTCACGATACCAATTAAACTAAATGTGACAGTGCTATCTCTTCTTATTATAGTAAACTAGGTGACTGGGGCAGGCCTAGTTGTCTACCTTCTATTTGTCAATTTGATCCATTGACCTATCTTCCAAGTAAGAGTATATCTTAATACTGGCCCTCACCGCCAGAGTTATTGATTCCTGGATGATATTCTCTCAAAACTTCCAACCTAAACTCGTTCCATCCCTTCTTATGATGTTACTTAAGTGACAGCTTCGTATAGTAGTTAGTTTCTTTATGTCCAGTATCTTGTTTACTCTAGCACTCAACAACCTTTTAGAGACTGAACCCAACTTGAGCAACGTTCCATCAAAACAAACAGTTTATTTACATCATATAAGTTCATCATAACAGAGGCATGTGGTACTAATTCCAGGTACAAACTTTTCCTAACTATCTCTTGTAGATCCCATTCCTCCTGGGTATATATCCATGTACCTGTATATATATATATATATATATATATATATATATATATATATATATATATATATATATATATATATATATATATATATATATATATACATTTATATATAGCTCTCTACCTGAGAACACCAACAGATATGGTTTATACCTATTTTCTTCCCTTAAGGTTTTTATATTTATTCTGGCTTTTCCCAAGCCTTTCATCAACTCTTTCCTGAGTTGGTTTCCTTCATCTACTAATCCTGTCAGATTTGACTCAATTTACTCAAATACCATCATCTTAAAACTCATATATGCAAATTAATACATTGGGTACACCTGTTGTAGTATCCTCATACTTATACCTGCTAGAGAGCGCATGTTTCATCCTGTAAATACAATCAAACTTCAGTTGCTTACTCATCTTACTTGTAGCAGTTGATGTTGCAAAATTCATTATACAATAGCCCAACACGGCTATTTAATCCATGTTCTTCTGTAAAACTTCTCAGCTGCTGACTTAGTCTCAGTTTATTCGCATCATAGTCAATTTTGTAGCTTCAGCTTCGTTTCTCCTTATTCTGTGCTCACTTAGTTGTAAGCGTCGTTAACCTTGTAATACCTTATTTCAACTTCTGAAATAATTCTATTCAATGTCTATCAAAAGTTATGAGTCAAAGGACCTACTTACTTTGGTTGCACCGAATCCTCACAACACTCATTTTTCTTACTATCACCCTTATCACTAAACTTATATTTTAAACACAGTTCTGTCTCTCATAAGTGATAGATTCTACTACTCTAACTAGGTCTATAGGATTCTTCAGAAGTGTTTCATTCTGTTTCTCACAGAAATGTAACTTGAGCCTGGCAGAAAACACATTCCTGCCCACTCTACGTCCTTAACCAGGGCTGCTTCCTCCGAAAAAATGCGACCGCTCAACAGCGCGTCTAAATGAGTTCTCTTCTATAAAATCATTACTAGCTCATCTGTCCTTGTTTACTGTAAATTCATTGGTTCCTCCTATTCTTCGCTCAGCTGAAACATGTTCACGCTTATCCGCTGTGTAAACAACTCAGTGAAGTGTCATCCGTTGTCCTGATAAACTTTTCACGTGCATATTTTTTTTCTCAACTCACTTAATCATATAAGGGAGGTAATTAAACCATTGTCTCCCTTTGCATATTTGACTTAACCTTATATTATCTTCTCTAAAGCTTGCTATACAATTCTTATATGTTACATTTTCTAAACCATAATTACCAACTCACCAAATCTACTTATGTGTAATTAAGCACTTTCCTCCCCTGACTTTAATAATTAGAGTCTTCTCCCTTTGATCAAAGCATGATTTCACTCATCTTATTTCCCTTTTAGCAAGACAAATAGTCTTTATTCAAATCTATTCTTATTTCTTAAACCATTTTTTCATACCTTCCCTCTTAACCAAAACCAAATCACCGCTTTTAATTCCTGCTTGAGCATTTTATAATGCTCCTCGCAAAGTGAACGGTGACACACTTTCATACACACCATATATGCACGCGCACACACACTTTTAGTTTAGATTATAGTCTGAGACTTCCCTACCTTAGGGCACTTCAGTCAGAAGTTATTGTCCTTGTCAAATGGGAGATGTCTCGATTTTGATCGATAGGATTTTGGAGATCTGGGGAAGACTCCTTATTTTAATACCCTGCCCGTTGGGAGGTTGGAGAGATGGACACAATTAGTCTCCGGTTTCTGGATGCTAAAGTATACTTCGGTTACAATGTTTTCCAGCTAATGAGTAACAGGAGATAACATTTTGAAATAACAGAAGCGTGTGTGATTACCGAACAGAATATTAATATGAGAGACAATCCATTGACAATAGTTGCATAGATATAATGAGATACTGCTCTTCAAACTGGAAAAGAAAATGTAGAAATCGAAATAAAGTTTTTTAATTAGTACGTAATAACTAGTATTTTTAGGCGTCTGTGTCCTAATGGATTTGAACGCATTTTCATAATCCAGATCAGGTTACCTGCTGCAGGCGGTTTGGTAGCAGATCGCTTTGTGTGGATTTTTAACAATGGTATAAGCGCCGTACCGTTCAGAAAGCAATGGCAAACTACTGAATGAAAAAAAATTGCCTAGACAAATCACAAACAGACAATAAAAGCTGGGGTTGATTGCCACGTCCTGTAAAGGATAAGCAACTAACTTAGTATACACATTTTTTTTTTTAAATACACGTTGCTTCTGCGCGATAGCGGGAAACGGAACTAAACAGAGAAGTACGTCCTTTTTAGAAAAATTGTAATGTATACATGGAAACAACGCGAGATTTTTATTTTCCTTCATCAATAATTTTTTTTAAAATCAATAAATAAAGGAAACAGTGTAAAGTCAGCTATGTGAAATTTAGCCCTGTACTGGACATTCATTTCACTCCAAATAGAAAGAGCTGCCATTATGAACGACAACATATATCACAACACGAACGCAATAGCGATTAATACAATACATTTTTATGGCGGATTGTGTCAAATACGTTGTGGAAGTACACAGTGACGTATGTGGTTAAGCCGGACAACAAAATCAAGTCTGTGAATTTGAGAACGTAGACAAATGTCGATTTTTAAAAATACTTTGGAAAAAAAAATATCCTTTCAAAACTACGAAAGTTAAATTAAATTAGAGCGTCTTTTGGAAAAAATAACATAATGAAGCTATTGTGGTTCCCAGTGAGTTTCTTCAAAGATTCAAATCTGTTTCTCAAATTCTGCTTCAACGTACCCCTTGTATCTTTATTACATTGTGTATGTTGTATTTGTGACTTTCTCTTCCTGCTGTCTCTGATGGTTTTTGATTTTATTTGCAGGTTCCCCAGACAAACATAGCGATCCGACCCTACTACACCTCTTTTAAACTCTTTAACTGTAGTCAGCATCTCTATGCTCTGTCTAGCAAAATTGGTAGTTCGGTTCTCTGTGTGTTCATCTAGTGAGCTCTATGCAGCCTTAAGCCCATTCTTGTGTGGAAAGATGGCTTCTCAAATGATGATTCCGTTATAATCACAGAAATTGACAAAGATATTTGCGTTTTCATTCTTGTCCTCAATCAATTCATAATAGCTGTCGTTCGTTCCGAATTTTGTATTCTTATCTAACATGACGACCTTAATGTCTTGTCTTAGTGCTTTTTCTAATGCTGTCGGAAGTATAACACAAGGGTATAACACAACATCGTCTGCACTGGTTGTTCGTTCACCACAGCACTGGATCATGGTGATTCTCCTTCCTCTTGTTTGGAATCTGCTGTTTTAATCTTGCTAGGTAAGGTAGTGTCTCAATTTTCACTTCTGGTGACATCAAGAAGACATTCCCTTCAATGTGTGCATGATCTTCGTCTTCATACCTTGAACTGTTTCCCCCAGTATTCAATGTGGTATCTTCCTTCATTCCATCTGTCTTACCTAATCTTCAAGAGCGTTTCACTTCCATGGCTACAAAACTCAAGAGTATCTAATATTGGCTTCCAATGTATCTAACTGCGCACAAGATTACTCTTGGCAGAGATGTAGATAAAAGATTAATGCCACTTCTACCTTAATGGAGCGTTCACAAGATATTCCCAGAAGTCAAGAACAAAAGCTGCTTAAGGCTGAGCAATTTGTTAACTTATTATATCTGGTGCGTCGTCTTTTGTGAAGGATTTAAGCAATGGTTTAGCCCGTTCAAGTTCCCAGTTGGTGTAATCCAAGGAAATCCTTCTTATAAGGTAAAGCTCTATTTAGTGTAAATATATGTCTATCTATATAGATTAACTATTCTGGCTCATACGTTTGCTTTCATACATATAACTGAATCATTGTTTAGTGTTAAAAAAGCAGGTAACAAATTTAATAGGGAAAATAGTCTTTAAAACAGGTTAAAAATAAAAATGGAAATATTAATAGAATTTCGATAGTTATTAAAGTTCTCGTCATTGACACGTAGGTGGGAAATTTAACTTTATACTTAAAGTTTAACTGAAATGTCCTTTTTGCTGGTGCCCTTTTAGTTAGCACTTAGCTTGTATGAGTGAGTCCTGCAGCTGTGGTTCATCAATTCTGTGATCACGAAAGCCTTCTCAACCCTCTCTTCCACTGTAGGCGGTTATCGTGGATGCTTTTCTCTCATACTAGCGGCGTTAGTACTGTGGTAAAGTGGGATGTTATAAATATTTATAGGGGACTTAGTGTACTGACTGAGATCAGCTGTGAAGGTATCTATATCTAATAAGAGTAGTGTATTATAGATAACCTTACTTGCTGCCACATATATTTATATATATCTCAGTCAGAATTATTCTGGAATAATGTGATGACTACGTTTTATGTCTAGGGTATGTGTATGATGAAGTGTAAGTCATAACAACAACAGACAGATAAACAATTTAATTTATTCCACCACACTTGACAACACTGTGACACTCACATACATATAACACTCTAAGAGGATATCTTAAAGGAGTCACTGATAACTTTTCAAATAACAATATGTATTCAGTGCCGTCATGAATGTATATGTGTCCTGATTCAAATACAAAGGGAACCAGGAATCACAATCAATTTTAATTACAAGTTATATGTACAGAATTTATTAATATGATTCTTATAGTGACATATATTATTAATGGTATCCTATGTGTGTAAGTTGTGTAGTGGTAATATGAGGTAATACTGGTTTTGTTTTGTTCAAGCTCTGTTGGTATTTGTCATCATGACTTCAATAGTTTGTTTCTATTGGAACTAGTATTGGAGATGTTCTCAGTTCCTGATATTAAAACAATTAAATTCCCCTCTTAATTTTAGTTTATAATGTCATTTTAAGATGGGGGTACATAATGTTGAGCTCCATGGCCACACTCTCTTATCTTGCGTGATGACTGCAGTAAAAGACTCCTCTGCTCGTTAACTGTAATGAGTTCTGGAGCCACCCCACTGGTTGCTATATGGACCAAGGAGTATGCTGTCCACTTCTGGCTTCAGCAAAGCTCTGACCAGGTGCTGCTCAAAAACTTTAAGACCACGGTCCCTGAAACAAGAGGGTGTACCTTCTACGTCAGAACTAATTTACACTCTAGTTCTACACTGAGCACAATACCTCACAAACATTGAGTTCAGAGCGTTAGGCCAACTGTCAGCTTCATCTGAAATACTTTATACCAGTATTTCCCTCCCTAATGGTTACTACGCCTCTGCAATTCCAGCATTATTTCTCTCTAGTTCATAATCTAGGTGTCAGTGTACTGTTTGGCCATTCCATGCAGTTTTACTTTCCTCCGACACCCTCTGTTCAGGCTGGAGCCTATAGGCTTTACATCATGTTCGCTACTGAACCACACATATATACAGACATAAATTATCAATTTACATTCAATTTTCATTAAAAGATATTGAATATTTCAAGCTTACCACAATTCATGGAAATAATAATAAACAGTTTCGTTGACTGGCAATGAATATAGCACAACTCCGATCTGCCGATGTCCCAGGCTTTATTTTATAAAAAATATACACTGGTGCTCAACGTACTGCTTCTTAGTAGGTTTATTACAAGATGTGGCAATGAACAGACGCTCTGAATTGTGTATATTCGCAGCTCTAACCAATGAAACCCTGTCCACACATCTTTTCAAAAAAATACTCCTACTCCCGTTTCCCCTGACAACGAAAGATAGTATTTATAGTCCGACCAATCGTGTTTAGTCTTTCATTTGTTGCGCTCCAATCACATAGGAGTTAACATGGTAGGCTATTTCCGTACGTAATGTTTTTTTTCAAACACGTTATAAAAAAATTTTATGAACAGAAATGATTTCATGCTGTCAGGCACCCCCACTATTTTATTTTGGCCATAACTTGGTAATTCCTAGACTATTTGCGTAACGTTTTACATATTCTTTGTCAGCAAACCCTAAGGAACCCAAATATATATATTTAATAGAGCTAATATGCTGCGTTCAAAATATGCAATTTCTTCTACCTCCTGTTTCGAAGATGTGCTGTCTGGGTACTGTAATGTTTTCAAACGTAAACCCATCTATTGTCATCTTTCCTAATAAGCGTTTTTCAGGATTTTAAAACCTAACTCTGGGAAGGGTAGTGAATTTTATCACTGTCGATTTGAAATAAAGTTAGTGCATGTGGCCTTACACGCGTGATGGCAGCAATTGTGTATCGCGCGACGCGTGTTTAGTGTTGCACGTGTTCGGCTTTCTGCCTCTCCCTTCTCTCTATCCTTTAGTCCATCTGTCTTTAGTTACGCCGTGTATAAAATGGAATGAATGAAATATTAAATTTAGGTCATTGATCAGCTTGCGTATCTCAATGTTTTTCCAAGAAATACAGCACACGTTTCATTGAAGAAAGCGGGTAATAATACAGTAGGCTTTTACTATCAACGTGAAAGCGTTACAATTTGCAGACGAAGTAGAAAACAAGGGGGATTTCGAGTACAGTCATTGTGACAGCACTGTTCTTTACCATTCTTCTTTCCTTTTATTAAATTTATTTGTTTAGGCTTTGCATTTACGTTTTAATTTATATATGGGGATTAGAATAATTCACGACAAGTACCCACAAATCGTCTGATGGCTTGTAACCACGAACTTTAGCGACAAATAGAAAGAAATAAATGCCTGCTGAGTACATTTGTTCGCTGCAAACTAACAAGCCATTGTCATGCGCTCTACCCACAATATTAACCCTCTCAGAAGAATTTGAATTACGAGCTTCACAGTGTAACTCATGGAATCTGATGAAAGTTTACCCATCCTATCCTTCTGGGTGTTAACTAGGAAATTGCGGCGTCTGTGTAGCTGAAGGTTTTTTTGTATGATGATAGTGATAGAGAAGAATTATAATTTTTCTCTCTAAAAACGTATGAACTAGTCCCAGTGCCCAAAGACGTGCAGTGGTATCACAATAGAGTTACGGCTGTGAATTACCCTGAGCTGGACAATAGATTTAGACTTCAGAAGTATACTTCGCCCCTTCGCTCAAGTAAAACTATGTGATAAATATTAAATTAGAAAAAGTTAGCTCAAAATTTAACAGTTAATTTATTTAACAAGATATTCAAATGAGTACCATTTCATAAATTTATTATATCTATATCTAACTATCTGTGTAATGTGAAATGTGTGTTTGAAAGATAATGAAACGTGTATGCTTAATATTTATTTACCCCCCCACCCCACCCACATCTCGAAAAATAAATAATAGAAAAATCTTGGATGTCTCTTCCAAAAAAGGAATTATTAAGTTCAAAATCTTGAATGTTTCTTCCAAAAGGAATTCAAAATCTTGGATGGTTCTTCCAAAAGGAATTTTATAAAGTTTCTGTCACTGTTCATTTATCTATCGTGCTATATGGGTCCTTATTTTGGTTTCATCATACATTAATCGCTATCAATTTGACTTTTTTTGCTCACAGTGATCTCAAGAATTGAGTAGTACATGGTAACTAAACTTTTGATGTAGTCTTGGACACACGGTGAATGAAATATGGTGACAAGTCCTCCAGCCCTCCCCAAACAGTAAAGGGGGACCAAAGCGCTGAAGCTTGGCTGACCCTATATGACTTCACTAGCATGATCAACGGGCCTAAGTTACACTAGTCGCTTGCCTTCTGAACTTGGACAAATAATTTGTTCAGAGGCTCACTCAGAGACGTAATTATAGAAACTGGAACAAAAAGGGGTACATGTGGGGCTATGTGGTTCTATAAGCCCACATGCCTACAGATGTTGATGAAGCGATCGTGGTTTCACAGCGTTTGCGTATAAATGAATGATTCATGGCAGTGTAAATCAAAGATAAGCACGAATAAGACAGAGGAGTCTGTTGTGCACGGAACATAACAAAGTTACATGAATAAATCAACATGTTATTGATTACAAGGGTATGTTTATAACCTTTTGCATTCCAGCATGGATGGGATGCCAAGTCACTTATGTACTTGCTGGGTATGTGTCATGAAGTGACGTCTGTATATCACCACACGAATTCTGCATAACTCTGACCATACCGCGCGCCATACATTGTAAGAACTGCAAGATACACAGGACCAATCAGAAACGCTTCGGTTATGCCGTGTTTACTACAGCCTTGGATAAATAAAGTGGAAAGTCCAAATAATGTGCAAACAAGTATCGAAGGACAATTAACTATGAAAGAAGTACCACCTGGAAGAGGCTACCAAACGATATTAAGGATGTGGCTGCTTACCCGTAAGTACTAATAACTTTGTACAAAATACTGATATATAGGACGAGAGAGATCTCTAGTTGAATGCATCGAAGCCTCAGGTTAGTCCATTATTTAGCTGTGTAACGTACTGCATAGAAATAAAATTGCATTTAGGAATGGAAAAAAGGTTGTTTACTGGAATAAATATATGGTAGAATAAATATAGGGCGTGTATTTTAAACTTTAGATGAATATCATAAAATCGCTCCAGGAATAACGTAGATAAACAAAATCTTAGTTTTCCTGAGTTGCACGATAGGCAAAATTTATCAATATTTTCTGAACACCAAAAAACACAATTCGTTGGGGAACCTCCTCGGATGCGCTCGAGGTCACCTATATATATAGGGCGTGTCTAACAGAAATCAGGTCAGTCACAATAATTTGAATAGTTACAGCGCGAGCGGCAAAAAGAAAGCTAGTGTTAGAGGAAAAGCGATTTGCCTTCTGTACTTGAAAGCAGACCTTAAACAGCCACAACTCGTCTGTGTGTGTGCCTGAGGGTTTTATCCTGTAAACCTAACAAATATACAAGAGGCATCTCTTACTGAGGTTACGGACGGATGCAGTGCGGTCTATGTCAGAGGGCCAGACATCTAGTGTATACCACTTGGAAGAATTCCAGCAAATATTTCTATCCCAATATCAGAGAGGGAGCCCATCTTCAGTGACTCAGATAAGTTGCCACAAAGGCAACTGTACAGCATATATCCCAGTTCACCAAAACATTAAATATAAAACACATTTTTGTGATGACCATAGCAGATTAGATCTTCAATCAGAACGTGAAATTAACAAATATTACTTAATCAGAGAGAGAGACCAAACCCAGCAAAGACTTTCTCCATAGTGATAGACATTTTAATTCAGTGAAAAAGACTTTGATTTGAACATTTATTTTTATTTATTTTACTGGTTGTAATATGAACTTCTTTTAAAAAAACTTTTCACAACAGAAAAGGAGTAATAGTAAATGTACAAATAAATTGTAAATATTTTACCAGCAGACTATCTTACTTTTAAATTCTATTTAAGTTACTGTTACAGTCCTTGTTGGTGAATTTAATTAAATAATTACCTTTTACACCCCGTAGCAGAGTTAATAACAATTAATAACTACCATATTAAACAGAGGAGGAACTGGAGAGGTAGCAAATAAGGAATCAGAGAGTACTACATTACCATCTTCTCTGGGAAACTTATACAAGCTTGTAACCCCTACCTTTGTTGTCCTCAATACACCCTTACTCTTTTTTCAGAGAAGAGGTATTTACTGATAAGACCCAGACTCTTATCTGGCACTGAATTCCTGGTATCATCCTGATACCACCTTTATGTGTCCAGGATACTCTTATTAAATTAAAAAAACCATCTACCCTCTATCGCGACAGTATGTCGTAAGCTTCAGGCAAGAACTAGCCAGGATATATTTTGACTAAACAAATAAGTGTTATGCTTCCTGACCCATGCCGGTGGAGGTTATCTCTGGTTACCCTGTATTATGCTTTCTGAGTAAACCCGTATTTTATTATTATGATGCAATTAATTTATTTAAAAATCTGAAATCAAATGATATATTAGTCAAAACACATCATCCATTAATAAACCTACATACCCTCTAGGATCTATATAACACTGTGTGAGGCTGTATATATTAAAGATCAACTTGCCCTGCGTGCAGCTTCGGAAAAGGCTTTTTGCTGGTAGATGATATCTTCCAGTTTCTTACTCCTGCATCTTGGATTTTTGTGTGTGTGATTTGAAGTTGTCTCTTGGTTTTTGTAAGAGGTGATTGGGAGGGGTGGGGGGGGGGGGGGCGTTTTTTTTTGTACACTTCACAGCTGACCATTATTGCCTTTTCGTTGTTCCATCTTGGTCTATACCCGGTTCTAACCTGAAAAAATTTGGTTTTAAATGGGTTAGTATGGTTAGTGTCATTTTATTTTATAATTTGGTGCATTAAAGTGCGATTTTAATGTAACTATTGTCTTCTGCAGTTGGGGGGTTTTAATTTATATTAGTATTAGTATCATTTTTATTTTCAGTTTTGTATTGGGTTAACCCCGCTTTGTCGTAGATTCTATCATCAGATAGGTACTAGATGAGTTATATAATCCTGTCTGAGCAGAGAGGTGATAGTTGGTAACTATGTGAGAGTAAGGTGTAAGAAATAGCTAAAAGTTACTTTCCCACGGAGGTGATAGTGTCAATGGAGAAAGAACAGTCTCAGGAAGTTGAAATTAATTGTCTAATCCAGCCTATCTGTACGACTATATTTAAAAATCAACAGAAGCACTTTCTACTCATTATACAAAATACAAAGTTTACACTGCACCCACGTGCACTACATACTTTCTCTGTGAACCAAATACGCATATAGCGTGAATTAACAAAACTGATGGATAAAATATAGGGTAGGGGTTGACCAACACAATAACTTATGGTTTTATTAAGTTTCTTTTTATCACTAGAACTTTACCAACATAAATATCATACTTACATCAATTAGATCATGGTTTACAGACAAAATGAAAATTAATTCAAAATAGGTTCTCCCCTCTGGTAAAGGAAAAAGAAAAAGAATGATCCCAACAGAGGTTCAATTAACCCAAAAGATTCAAAAGTTTAACGTTTTTACAGGTGTATTGGAATAGTCAGTAAAGAAAATCAAAGAAACAAGTTCCTCATGTTAATCTATCCCGTAAATACTGCCAGGTTATCGTGAGAACCAAAAAAAGAAAAGATTTGATAATGACTTAGTGGTAACCCCCCTCCAGAAAATTATGTTACTCTCTCTTACAGTTCATTCAGGTCCTTTTCACAATGTGACCACATTCATATTCATAGGTAAAAAACCAAGCTTAACCGACAAATCCAAGCTATAAAAAAAAGCAGCAGCATTCCGTGGAAATAAAACCACTAATAAGTAAAAAGACTATCAAGTTTCATTAATTTTTTGCCAGGGTTCGACAACCCAGACTAGCCACCGTAGTTGCTGACTGGCAAATTTCATAGTGTAGTCGCATGGAGTGGGTGTGATTTTTAATTGTTTTACCAAATCTGGATAAATACTGTATACTCTGCCTTCAGTTTGTTGGAGTAAGGTTCATACGTGGTGATCGCCCGAATATGGAGGAATAATATATATTGATATATATATTATATATATATAATATAGTGTATATATATATATATATATAGAATAGGAATTTATATCTATTAATAGTATATATATATATATATATCAAAGTATATATATTTCCTGTGTTGTCTAGCTCTTGGTTGCTGAGGGACACTATGTCTAAGTTACAGCAAATGTTGCTGACAATGTATATTTTTGTTACAGCTGGCAGATGAGATTTATATTAGGTAAAAATGCTGGTATAGTTTCTGGTCCAGTAAACATTTACAATTTTTTTTTGTTTCTTGTTTGCGGGTCTATCTCATAAAAATGAAGAAAAATGGACGCACAGGGGTCATTAACCCGAAGCCTCAAAAGGAATATTATTAAAGTTACTGTGGGTTGCTGACATACAGTTATAAGACCACATGTGGACCAGGGGTTTCTGGACCATAGTTCATAAGACAATAGTTTATATGACCTTAAATTTTGCATATGACCCTATAGACCCGTTCTAGTTCGCTTGGATTTTTGAATGAGTGATTAGATTTTAGGAAAAGAAATATTTTTCATGTAACATTAATTTCAAGTTATTATATCTAAACAGCGTGTTAATTGGTAACGACCTCTTTAAATGTGGTTTTACGTTATTAATTTAGATTATAAAACTACCACATAAGGTCTAGCTTATCCTTATCGTTTTTTATATTTTTTTTATATACGTCTGTGATATGATACACTTAGTCATTTATAAAAATACACAAAATGGATATAAGTAAATAAATATATACACCGTCAGTAAGCCAGTTTTATTTTTATGTATTTAAAAAAAACAATAATTTTTTTTTTTTGTTTTTTTTTGTTTAATTGATAGATTATAGCATTTCTTTCTGGGAAATAGCGTGTACTTAAATTTACTCTTACTGCTGGAGAAAGAAATTTTGGCTATAATGTTATTTAATACCTATTCAAATTTAAACACAGAAAATATCCCAAGTGAAATTTATAATGAATAATCTTTTAATCACACTAAAGTCACTTAACGGCTAGTATTATAAATTACCGCAAAACAGATATAGGATGCAAACAGCGCTCCACGAATCTTCTAGCATTCACTTTGTACGAAAAAACTCTTAGGATATCGAACTACTGTTATTTCAGAAAATTTTCTTGCCTGGAGCAACTGATAATGACTTATTTTGGGAGGACGGGGCGTTATATATCCATAGGATGCGTGCTTTTTTTTTTTCACTACGCTTTAATGCGAAATAGTCGCACCTACGGCCAGGGAGGGGCAAATCTTACGGTTCGATTCCTGAATGAAAAGTTTTTCTTCCACCTATGCCGACCGAACAAACCTCTGGCTTGTCTCTTGGATGATCAACGCCTGTCTGAATATCAGCTTCGTAAGTTTTAATTACCCTGGAAAAATGTTCAACAAATTCACAAGGTTTACCGTCTCTGACTTTGTACGCCCTGTGATTCTTCAAAGAAAAAACTATTTAACGGCCTGGCCTCCTGCCCGCGTGTTTCCCTCTGATCAAAGAACGATTTTACACAATGCTGCGTCACTCATCGCTCTGTTCCACCTGTGCTTAATTGGCCCAAACGGGCTCGCGTTGTTAATTGACTGATAAGTGAATCATAGCGCGTTCGTTGTAGGCAAAAAATAATATAACCCCTAGATGGAGGGGGGGGGGCGATCGAAAGTGGGAACGGTCACTGCTGGCATTATTTCCAATATGTGAACATATATTAGATAACTTTTTTCTTTTGCTCTTGGTTTTAATTTGTTTTAGTATTTGTTCTTTTTGGATTGGGGTTTTTAAAAAATTTTTAAACCTCGTTGTGCTTTTCCTTGTCCTGATGAGTTGTTAGTAAGTTTGCTATTTTCGTCCTGTTTTTTTTTTTTTTTTTTTTTTTTTCTATATTTGTGTTTATAGATTTGTTAGTTTTTGTTCGCTTAATTTATATTTGGTTGAATGTCTCTTTTCTGAAGTATTATTTTTGTTATTTATTACCAATATTGTCACTTGTTATTAACACTTATATATTTTTCCGTTGTGTTTATGTATATTATCGTTGTATGTATTGTCTTGGGCTTCCCACGGTGGCCATCTATAATTAAAAACCTTTTGACCTGTTCCATGTCTATATTGTGATTCCTAAAGTGATGTTTAAATTTTCCAGCCTCTGTTGGATATGTAATTTTCATACAGTGGATCTAGGTAGAGTGGTCTCATGTCATTCTCTTCAATGACTCTTTTTTGGGCCGTTGTGGTTCCTCTATCATAAAGTACGCTGCAACCGAGAACGAGGACGCCACCAGCTTTTTGTTCGAGGGTACCTTTTGTTCTTCTCTGGACGGCACGTCCTTGTAGGTTCTTTCAGCAGTTTGAATCGCTGTGGCTCTACCTTTTCTACTGTTCTTCCATGTTGTCCTTCCAATTCCATCGTTTATAGTTAGCTTCATTTGGGCCTCTTGTATCGCCGACCCTGCTTTTATATTATTTGTTAATTATTCTTTCCATTACTTGGGCGTTCTGGTCTGCCAACTCGTTACTAGCTATACCTATGTGTGCTGGAAACCACACTAGCCTACATACTACATCCTCTGTTCCAATAGTGATGTATTATTTGCTAGGAATTTCTTCCTTTATGTCTGGACGGCTACATTTAACTGGGGGTGTTCTAGAGTCTTGTAGTGATTGTTTGTGAGGTCTGTAAATATAGTAACAGCTTATGGTGGGTTATTTTTGATTATTTATTAAACTTTTTTGAATTGCTTACCATCCTTGATGTAAAATCGATAGCCCCTTTCAGTTCACTGTTGCACATTCTTAACTTTCCCCACTGTTGTTTTACACTCATGCAACCGTAGTACGGACCGGTAAGCATTACGATTAACAAAAAAAGGGGTAACAGAACTAGCAAGAGTGCTGAACCGGCGAAAGTCCGGTTGAGGTTGGAGTATTGGCGATGGTCAAAATTGCAGAGTTAGTTCCTTAAACATTGACCAGTTGAGGATGAGTGAGCTTAAGCATAGTTTAATTATAGATCGAGAACGGCTGTAAGGAGGGTAAGGGAATATATACTTAGGGAGTGTAAAGCTGCGTAGGGTTGCAGGGATGGGGCGGAGCCAGGCGCAGGAAAGGGGGTGGGAAAAAACCTCACCATACCTGTAAAAAACCTAATCTTCTTAAAGGGGGAGTACGGAGGAACGCAAAGCAGCGAGTTAGTAGGGCTCTGTCGGTTCAGTGAGTTGTTGGGGAAACACGGCAGGGAGTAAATGGCGAGTTGCGGTTCCACTAGTGGCTTGGAACCCGAGGTGCTGAGGAGGAATGAATGGCGCTATAGAACCTAAAAAGCTCAACTGACGGCGAGACTAAAACGA
Organism: Oreohelix idahoensis; assembly: GCA_024509875.1. Classification (NCBI taxonomy): domain Eukaryota; kingdom Metazoa; phylum Mollusca; class Gastropoda; order Stylommatophora; family Oreohelicidae; genus Oreohelix; species Oreohelix idahoensis. The sequence goes on from JAMPIV010009015.1 coordinate 54,793, forward strand.
TTCGAGTGAGGGTGGGCTCAACGACCATTCTTGGGCCACCTAACCAAAATACCTCACTCTAACCCGAAGGCCCCCAACATTTTATAGGGGGGCGAGGGGGTGGTATTAATGGAGGGATGCAAGGGAGGTGCCACTCTAATACCCAGGTGCTCCACATTACGCACAGGCAAGCTAAACGGATAGGCAGGTGAGTGACGTAAATAAGAGGTAAAGAAGATAAATTTGCTTAGCGTCACCGCATTGAGCCAGTGGCGCTCTAGGAAAAGGAGCCCCATACCACCAGTACAACCACAACCCCCAATTGGGATGCAAAAACACCAGGTTCAGCTCTGGAAAATTCTCTACCGTACCGAGTAGGAACGTGGCGACGCGTCATTATAACACCGGTTGAGGAGTAGTTGTCCTGACTTGGGCTAAGTAGCACCAAACTAAGGTTTTGACGTAGAGCACTTGCGGGCAGATAACGGAATGCTATGGGGTACATGCATCGGCCATAGAGGAAGTTGGGGGGGGCGGGCGGCTTGATTATGACGGGACTTGAGGTAACGTCTACGATAAGTATGTATTAGTAGGAATCTCCCCTTGATGGCAAGAAGCCTGTGTATGATACTAAATGGGGCAAATCAAAGAGATGAGGTAAAGTTGATGGGCTTGGTAGTTGATGATTTGTTAAAGAACTGGTGAGGGATGGGGAACAGAGTAAAATCAATAAATGAAAGAATCCGGTCAAAAGCAAAATGTTGTCGCTACAGAATGTAGGAGTTGTTGTGTTCGGGTGGAAACTGGGCAACCAAGTATGGCAGGAGATGATAAATACTTAAACAGTTTGAGTATCCGGGGTTAGGACATTTGGGTGTGACGGTTAACAAGCTAGAGGTAAGTTAAAATAAGCACACTGTAAATCGTTAAACAATACAAGCATGCCCTTACAACCATAGTTCACTAACGCCCCGTTGTTGTGAGTGGGTTATGTTATGGAGAGGATCGTGGAAAGGGCGTATGAGTAAGCAGGATGATGGGCTTGCGGAGTAGAGGCATTCACCATTCTGGGAAGGGGCTTACCAGAGAGATTTGTATTTATAATTATGTTAAAAGCGTACGAGGGGTGGGGAGTATTGCCGTTCGGGGGATTTATAAATCAATTTCTAAATAACTTTTATTTTAAAATAGAAATATTTCTTAACAGGTGGTTTTTCCAGAGGACAAATAGGTGGGGTCTGTGACAATGGTTAGGATTTAATGTTTTTATTGGAGGAAATTAAGGCCATTGGGGGGTGCGTATCGTGACGGACTTTCTCGGAGGTAATAAATTCTGAACGATTTTGAGGGTTTATGGGGACCGTGTTAAGGTAATAATTTTTGTGACCTAACAGGTTGCGTGACAATGTGTTCGAGTTGTTGTGGATGGATGGTAGTAATGACAAAAAAAAAAAGTTTGAACATGGGAGTAATAAAATTTTTGGTTACGCAGGTGAGGTTACCATGAGATCCGCGTGGAAATTAGGTGTGTATTCTTTATTGAGATAACATGGAGCAATTTGTATAGACCAGGGGTAGTGGATGGCGAAAACATAAGACGTACAATAAGAGAACTGCTGGGAGTCGCGATACCAGAGTTTGTATGACATTTTGTAAGCAGAAGCAAGGGTTATTCTTTAAAGTGAGGTGAGAAAGTGGCAATGAGTGTGAGCGACTAGGGGGGTAAAATAAAAACATTATGATGGAAAATAACCTCATAGGGTGATGGAGTATTGATATTAGATGGGACTGCGGGGGGTTGGTTTTGTACAACGGGTTCTAAGTACTACTACTGCAGAATGCCTCGAAATGACTGCATGGATGCTTGAGATGCTGCAACGGGTTACTGTACACATTATTAATCTAATTCACATCACGCACCGTAAGGATTATTGGGGGGAGACCTATCTCGCAAGGAAATAGAGGGCTTTGAAACACGAAAGCATGAATGTAGGGCTTAACAGAAAGGCATGTGTGTTTCCGCCTCGGAATAATGCACTAAAATAGTAAAGGGCGTAGGAGTAAGAATTAGTACGCGAAATCTATGACTATAGTTAGAATGTTTCTATAGTTTTTAAGCAAGGGTTAAGAAGCTACTTTGTGTGGTGGGGGAGAGGGTTTTTACAATAGTAGTGCAGTGGCGGGTGGTTTGAATGACTTATACAAGGTGTAGCGATTTCGTGCGATAGATACGCGAGTGGGGGGGTTATAAATATTTTTGGAGGAAACATGGTGTTGGGCGGTAAATTGGAATAGAGCCACGTAACAGGGGGGAAACTTGGTGTGGATGGAAAGAGCGACAGGTATCATGGTTATAAATTATTGATATGAATGGGCGTCCGACTAATGATCTGGGGAACGGCGGGTGGGGACATGGTAGTAGACCCTTGTGAGTATCAACTATTATAAGAGCCGAGATGCGAAGGGAAGGAGGTACTGCTTAAGGAACCTCAGCTAGAGAACCCATGTGTGGGGTGGGGATGTGGTGGGGGGAGGGCGCGCGATCGGGCGTCCCGGTTGAGTCGAATGTAAAGGGAGTATACACAGTTTAACCAGTATTTTTGGTCCCCTCATGAGCGGATCCAGGTGCCCGGGCTTAAAATGGAACACACGAAGACTAGAAGTTGGAAGATTCAGCGATTATAGTGTAATTTTTTAATTCGATACTATCATCTAAAGCAGAACGAATTTAGAGAGAATACGTTTCAAAGTGGGAGAGGCGAATTTGACGATAACGGAGTGTGCCGGGTTGAAGAACAATACGTCCACCAGCCTGGCGCACAACGTTAGAGTCCAGTGATGTCTTGACGAGTAGGAGGTAGGGCACGAAGCTATATTCAAACTTCTCAAAGTTAGGTTCGATATATTGCGTAATTCTATAGTCAGCTGAGTTGATAAATAGAGAGTGACTGAGGTGCCCAGGTGAGGCTGGCAGAGGATGCCTGAGTTTTTACCTCTAAGCACCCAAATAGTGGAGTGTTACGAAGCTCCCTAATTCAAGTGGAATCAGTGAAAGTGCCATTAGGAGCTTCCTTTCATGCTATAGAGGGTTACTTGTGTGTGAGAAGATGTTTATGCAGCAACTACCATATCGTGGTGATGCTGTTGTATGTCGTCCCTGTTGGGAGTAAGAGTTCCTTTTTAGTCTGTTTCCATCGCGTTGTTGAATGTATTATCTTTTTAATTTTTGGGCTCTACAATGGGAAATTGGGAAAAAAAAAAATTGATAGAATCACATCTGTGAAAAATCAAGATCAACTAATGAAGCAAATACGAGATGGGTAGTACCGTTCATAAACTTTTAAAAGGGAGGGGGGATGATTCGCAGAGAGATCAGAGTCGTGTAATATAAAACATGGGAGAGTGCTGAGCAAATTTTGGGGAAAAATACGGTTTTTTTCTTTTTATTTTTTCTTTATTATTTTTTTTTTTTACTTCTAATTTTATTTATATTATATATATTGCTTGCCACTGTTTTATATTTTCATTTTAAAACTTTTTTTTTAAAGAAGAAAAAAATGAACCGTTGTGATTCAGTAACTTCTGTTTGTATATCTTTTAAGACATCCATGTTCTTATGTGAAGTAAGGACTTTCTTTGAGATGGTTGACTTTATAATTTGTTAAGTATGGGATAATCCTGAAGAGCGCGATAATAGTACATTAGGTGACTCCCGATAGTACTGGGGTGGGAACAATAAACAGTAAACGCGTAAATTAATTGCATTTACTTCTTTCACCCCCAACTACCTTTCTATTCCGCCTCCTGTGATTCCCCTGTGCCTCCAACTATGTGGCCTCTTTTACCCATTTTTTGTATTTGTTTGTTGTTATGTGATTCCCCCCCTACACCATTGTATTGTATTCCTTTTGTCCCTCAGCAAAAGCTTTGTGATTAACTCACTTCATACTGGTGAGATGATCCCCCATATTGAATTTGTCTGTGAGATTTTCCCACACTTGCAGAGTGATAATTCCTCACTGCTTTATTTCTTGGTTCGATATGACTTCTCAGCCCCCTGAATTTGTCTTTATGAGGGATCCGTATTTGATGGGATAATATTCCCCCCCACCCCCTATAATTTTTCACCTTTTGATACTAGAAAATTCATACTGTTGCTAATATGGAAAACATCATTGAATTTCAATTGATTCAGTCAACTCTTGACGATTTTCACCGTGAATTTAAGTTATTCCAGTACATTTGTGGCTGATACACTTTAAAAACGTGTCATTAACCTAGTGCCACACAGATATGTATACACTTTTCTTGAGCTCAGTTTTAATGGTTGAAATTTTCAACAGTCATTTACAGTTTGATCAATCAATTATATAAACACTTGTCTAAACTGAATGTGTGAATTTAATTAAACTGTTTGTATAAGTAAGATGTGATGTTTGTAATATGTTGGATTGGGTATCTTGTACATTCAATTGACTTTGTCACCAGGCTGTGTTAATCTCGACTTTTAATATCTTTTGAACTGAGCGAACATAATTCAGAAATTGTCATTGTGCTTCGGACAAAGATTAAACTCGTTGATGTCATGAAAGCGTTGTATTTTGATTGTTTGATTCTTTTGAATGTAGGGGTTATTCAACAAAGGTGATTCTACGTGCTTTTGTTTTTCTGTATAATACATTTGATTAGTTTTGGAAACATCAAATTGAGGCTAGCCCGGAGCGAGTCCCTTAGACACCTTTTATTTGCTGTGATTGTTATTCTTATTTTGATTTACGGTTCTTTTTTTGTTTTATTTTTTTTTTTTTAAGGTTGTTGAACGTGTAAGTACTGTTGTTAGTAACAAATTTCATGTTGTACTTTTTAGGCGAGGTTAGACACTTGAATTCTGATTTATGAACATTTACAATTGAATTTGTCATACAAGGTTCATTTTTTAATATGTTACTCGGAAGCTGTATGATGTAGTATCAAACATCATTGATCCCAGTTTTTCAGGAGGTTATTTTTCTGCAATGTGTTTCCTACGGATTATTATTAAGGTCACCAGTCTAGCTTTTTGGTTTTTTAATTGTTTTTTTTAAATGTTGTTGAGGTTGTTTACTCCAGATTTTATTAGTAGTTTTTGTAAATTCCAAATTTTTTTGTTAAAATACTCTTATCTTTTTAATACTAATTTAGTTCCACAAAACTTACCCCAAATTTTTTAAATTAAACATTCTTTTATTTCAGATTTTGCATATGGGCGTTCGTTATTTTTTTAATTTCTTGCTTTTTTTTCATATGCTAAACTCTATTTTTTTTTCTCAACTCATTATCATCTCAATCTATTCACTCTTTAGCAATGATTGAGTGATTCTATCCCAACCCTTAGGCCTGGGATAACTAGTCATTCCTTAACAATTCATATGGGTGGTTCTGCCATGACTTTTCCCCCTGTCATTGGATTTTGTTTTATGGACCTGATTTGTTCTCAGTATTCCTTATTTCTCCCCCCTCAATTTTAATTTTTAAAATTCCTGGTCCTTAAAGTTTGGTGTTTTTACAACAAAAACACACTGTGTTATTTTAATCATCGTCGTCATTTACGTCACCACCACCTGTATGCTGTTTCAGAGTTGCCCACCATAATACACTATGATTATATTTCATTCTTTCCATATACCCAATTTTTCACGATTTCCATTTTTTTCCACCATCCTAACCCTTTTTCCTACATCAAACAAATCGTACTGTTTCCCAACCAACCATAAACTATTCTAAATTAAACAGTAAAATACTATTAACACTAGATTAAATCCTTTTAATCATCCCCACCCACTTCTTATAAATCACCCCCATGGGTGTTCCCCCAACCAACCTATTTACGTATGTTTCATTCTATTCCGATACTCTCGTACTTCTTTTGCTCATAGAATTTCAAGATATTTAAACTAATCATTACTTATTTATTTTTTTTATATTCTCTCTTTTTTCTATTAATCATCTATAAATTACGTCGGGTGGAAATTTTTTCCTATTTTTTTTCGAAATCCCATAACACTCCACACAATATGTCTGGTAATCAATCGAATAAAACAAATACGAAACGAAACAACACACGACAAAAAAAACACAAGATAATACGATAATCGATGTTAAATAATAAAAAAAAAAAAAAAACAAATATATACGAGGAAAAAAAAAAAACAAAAAAAATAGAAACAAAACAAAAATTATTTTAATCCAATTAAAACACCAAAAATAAAACAACAGACAAAATATAAAAACTAATTATAAAAAGAATTAAATAAAAAAAAATCTCGTATTCAGCTTACGTGGGCAGGGGATGCTCAAATTCGAAAAAATAATACTCAAAAAAAAAAAAAAACAAAATAAAAAAAAAAAAAAAAAAAAAATGACTTTTAAAAAAAAAAAAAAAAAAAAAAAAAATAAAAAAAACAAAAAAATGGCGTAATGTCAACGCGAAGATGTCTACCCCGGACAAACTGGATGTGTTTTTTTAAATAAACTAAATCTATCTAAGGGGGCTAATACAGACTTCAATTGCTCCAACCAAAAAAAAAAAAAATAAAAAAATCACAAAATGTTTAAAAGTCTATACACTTTCATCGTACGCAAATAAAAGCTTGGTAAAAACAAAACAGAAAAAAATACGAAGTTTCTATTGAGTCAAAAATATGGACCGACCAAAATTATCCAAAAAAAATCACACGGATTCAAAAAAAAAAAAAACGGGGGACGGTCAGAAGTAGCGAAAGGGTATTGAAAATACGAAAATACGACAATCCAACACTGGCAAAACACAAAACATACGTATGCTTAAAGAAGAAGAAAGAAAAATAAAAAAATTAAAAAGACAATATAATAAAATAATCTCAAGTTCTTCTCAATAAAAAAAAAAAAAAACTACTAAAAAAACCATAAAAATAAAAAAAATAAAAATGGTAAAAACATAAAATAATAAAAACAAAATAAAAAAAAAGTGAAAAAAAAGGCAAAAAATAAAAAAAAAAAATAAAAGCGAAAAAAAAAAAAAAAAATGGTAAACCTGAAGAACAACAAAGTTGTTATCTTACGTAGTGGACGTAAAAATTTCACATACTGAGAAAGTAGCCACAAAACATTTCACCTCCAATACGGCAAAATCTGCTAAAGGAAAAAAATTTACCTTCTAAAATTTAAACAAAGCAAATCAACATATCGGTCTTACCCGAAACAACAAAAAAATGCATCGTTAACTTCTTTCAAAAAAAAAATAATTAATAACTCGTATATTAATTACTACAAAAATTCTTAGTACTATAATACATCATTTTTTAAATTCGGATCTCTGGCTCTCAAGTCTCTATAACATCTGATCTACTTAATTTTATATATCTCATCATGGGGCCTAAAACATTTCAGAAATATAATATAAACAATAAACCAAACAGTTTTTAAACAAATAATACATGACCAAGTATCTAAAAAAAACCATACAAAAGTATATTAAAAAACAGCATCTAAAAAAAAAAAAAAAAACAAAAAACATTTCTAAAAAAAAAAAAAAAAAAAAACCTAATTTCCAAAAAAAAAAAAAAAAAAAAAAAAATAACACAATCTAAACAAAAAAAAACGGTTAAAACAAAAACAAAAAAAAAAAAAAAAAAAAATACCAAAAAAAAATAAAAAATTAAAAAAAAATACTCCGCCTGGAAAAATAAAAAATGGTTGATACAAATTTGAAAAACACAACTGATAATTTACAAATATCAAAATAAAAAATAAATATTAATAAATCGGACAACTAAAGTATTTAAAAAAAAATTTTATTAAAAAGTAAAAAAAAAACAAATAAATAAAAAAAAAACTCGTGCTGAGTATACTGGGCGGATACATAACATGTATTTTCTTTTTTGGAACTCACCTGGCACAAAATCAGTGGTAAACTACACCATTTTTTAACCCATCCCACAAGTCTACAATGGTACATACATTTTTTTTTGCGAGACACCCAACTATGACAAGATCAGTGGAGGATGACAAACCACTGAAGCAATAAATAAAAAGAAAATAGAATCGGGTGTAAAAAACAAAACATTAATAAACACTCTTAACAAAAAAAACTAAAAAAAAATGCTACAAAAAAAAACACAAATCACAACACAAAAACAAAACAATTGCTAAACAATAAAAATAAACATACCAAACACACTACAAAAAAAGAATATCACTTATAATGACACTAATCTGTAAAAATAAACAAATAAAAATAAATAAAAAAAAAAATAAACAAAACAACAAAAATATAAAAAACTCATCGTGCGAGGGAAATAAGAGAAAACAGCTTGTTTATGATAGAATAATCATCAAGTGTTAAGATTGCAGGGGTGATTTATTAAGATATATTCTGAGAGATAAAAGTCTATCTTGTATGGTGGAAAATATAGATAACTATAAGAAAACGCAAGTAATACAAAGCGTGCTCCTTATCAACTCTTCTACGGGCTACCTAGTTGAGCGAACCTAATAGAAAAACACTTTATTTTATGGTCTTAAGATGTTGGGCAGGTTGTCAAGGTAACGCAGAATGAAAGAATTAGTAGATCATTCCCTTGGCTCTGTCGGAAATTCTAGACTACTGAACGCCTAAGATCCTCCAGATAACAGTTTTCAAATCTGGGATCGGAGCACAGAGACAAAAAATTTGTCTCATCGACCAAAGTCTTCCATGCCATCTGTCGAGCCGTTTAATATTGTTAACAGGGCCCAGTATCACGTACCCGCGCATTTTTAATGAAAGAATGTGAGGTTCGAGGGGGTTTTATCTCTGTAAGTCATTTGTCCTGGGGGAAAGGAAAATAAAATTAATTCTCCCAAGCAGAGATTACTTCGAAAAGGCTTCCCTATTAAAAAAAAAAGAGTTGATCTTCATGCATTTAATGATTATCAATATTGATTTTAGGAAGGAGGAGAGACTAGTGGCCCGAAAACGTTCAAGTCGGTGTTTTTAAAAATAGTGGTTTACGATTTTCGTCTACAATAAAAAACTGGTTTTAGGGATTTTTTCGTAATTACCCATATAAATTCTCGTTCCGTGTAGTACCGGGGGTCTCTTCATATTAGACAACAAAGGGATACTAACTACTCTCACCTTCAGGACATGTAGTATTAACAAGGCGACTGACTATGAGGTTGTGAAGGGGCGTTTGTCAATCTCATCACGGTAAAAACAATTTGCTGCAGAAACCACCATTAACAAGATCATGTGACTGCCTTGGTGCAGAACTTTCCTGTAAGGGGAACACGTCCTGCAGTTGTGGCTCAAATACTCCCTTACAAAGAAAATGACACGTGATGATGATTTTATACTTAGAAACTGAGGGAAACTGAAGACTCGCGTATATCTTCTGTTCAGCCAATTCAGAAAAGGACAGACAAATATGTGTCCATATGAAACATAATACAAGCTAAATCGTTATGTTACTCCCAAGAATGTACTGCTCCACCAGGAGAATAGCCAATGGACAGCATGTTCTCTACGTTCATCTCTTTAAATGAGAAGTTATTTTGCTGATTATTAGAAACCTGAACACTGGGCGCCTAAAACTTTCTAAGAGAATATAGGGGAAGTGGTTGTTATCAGATGCGAACGAAAGAAAAAGATGCCCTATGAGCCATATGCGTTACTTGTAACCAGAAATGTAAAATATATAAAAAAAAAACAGAAACGTGCGGGAATTTCAAACCTGTCACTTACGGTGTATACAATTACTATGCATATATAACCTGCTGCTGTTGTACTTATACATCTGCTTTAACGATCACTTTGTAAAACTATAACACATCATTCCTCTTTGATTTTGAAATCTTATCAGAAAACAATAACCAAAAAAAAAAACCATCAACGCATTATACCAAAAGGGTCCGTTCCAATAATACATCACGCATTGTATTGCCATTTTAAAAACTATCAGCCATGTTTACCATTTCGTCAGAAATCAACTCTAAGCCTTCTTCCAGCAATTATGTGTGACATCACACCATCTCGTACCCCCCACAAAATTCTTGGTTAAAAAAGTACTAATTTAAAAAAAAATTACCCCATTCGTCACAAATTTTACCCGCCTTCATCCTCCCCTGCGTGACGTCTATATGTGGTCGAACCCCCCCTAAGCAGGTTACGTAACAGAATCAGAAGTTGGACGATCTAAACTGTTGTCTTCGAGAATACTGGACAATAGATTATGAAGAATCTAAAATAATCCGGAAAGGCACTAAAAAAACTATGAATAACAAGAATTCAAATTAATTAATAAAGTATATAATTCACCATACAAATAAATTTAAAATAATATGAGGTATTGCAAGATTTACTCAAAATCTGGTGTTGGCCGGTTCGGCGCAATATAAAAATGGGCGGGGGCGGGGGGAGGTGGTGGGGACTCATGAATTGAAGCATAAATAACGCGAAAGTGGAAGAATTTTGATAACATGATTATATGAGTGGATGAAATAACTTATGGGAATCTATAATTTAATTTCAGAAGCTGTCATGATTAATTCAACAATTTGAAGCGCTAAAAAGCAGGGATCTTTAACTAATATAAGGAACAGTATATAAAAATATGGTCTGCATAAAATGACTTGATTTAGTAGACAAACAAATTCTGTTTGTATCATTCGGACTTAAAGTTTTTCATTTAATCAAATACCAAAAAACTTAATGTATCTGATCTTGTAAGCCCGCATCACTATTTTAGTACAAAAAAAAAAACAAAAAGGTTTCAGATTCTAAAACTTTCGACCAGGATACAAAAATTATTGCAATAGAAACAACACATTTACAATGAATCAGGATTTTGTATAAATTTAGCCAATACACGAATTACTTAAAGTAATTAATAAATACCCAGTTATTCGATAAACGTTACACAAAACTGAACAGGCATGGAGATCACCTGAAGGAAACAAATAAAGTACGGTAATGAAAAAGCCTAAGTCCAAGTATGTTAGTTAGATTTCGAAACTATACAAGAGCTGAATGCAACAGTGATTATTTTTCTGGGTTAGATATATCATATGAGAATTAAAAATCTATAGTTAATGTAACCCCACACACCACTTTTATAAGAAACACATAAGGTAGGACGTAAAATAATTACTCTGCAAATTTCTAAGGGAAAATAATATTATAAAAACAATATTTTCTGGAGGGACGGTTAGGGTAGCCAAAGAATGATAACCTGTCCTAAAGACAGGATTTATGTTAATGATGTGGCATCGAATTTTAAGTGTTTTTTTTTTTAAACGAAATACTCATATTCTTCGTTCGTTCTGCGATAATTTATGTATCGTCTATTTATCTTTTCTTCTAGTCTAATATGCCAAATAGCATCTGGCGAATCATTGTCTCTTACAACAGCTTCCGTGTTTTTTTTGTTGAACAAATGTTATTGATGTTGACGTTAGTTCCATTTCCGTGTTCTTTAATCTTACCCCATTACTCACTTCTCTATTTGTTGTAATTTAATTCCCAATATTTCTACTTGCTATCCACGGTGTTTTAAACTTTTCCAAAAAACACACACATGTAAATTGCTTCATGTTACTCAGCTTCTTTATGATTGTTGTATATAATTACGCTTGCTGTTTGTTTTTTGTTTTTTTTTTTGGCATCCTAAACCCTGGCTTTCCCTTATTAGACTTGACAAGTTCACGTTTGTCCCGAAATTTTTGAAAACTTATATATATCTCTTTATTCTATTTTACCTGCCTCTCCTCTCCAAAATCTCACATCTCTCTCTTTCACTTCTGCCTCCGCTCTTTATCTCTATTTTTTCTTTCTTCTCTCTCTCTCTACTGTCTGTTCTGTCTGTCTGGTCTGTCTGTACTGTCTGTCTGTCTGTCTCTATCTCTCTCTCTCTCTTCATTCTCTCTCTCTCTCTCTCTCTAGGGACTCGTGATATTAATTACAAATGAGAGTAAATGAAGAAACTAGGAAGGAATCATGTAATGTTCATTAATTATATCTCTCAGTGAAGGATCTTCAGTATGAATCGGCCAACTGCTTGGCCTGTTCTATATTTATGGCGTTCCCTTTAATTTTTTTTTTTTTTTATTTTAAACGAAAGGTGAAACAACATCGAGTGTGGGGCCACCCTGTGGGCCAGCGATGCTTCGATTAAGATCAAATAGGCTAAAAAAATGCCTTAGGCCGGCTCTGGCTTTCAAATTGTTTCATCATTATTTCTGCCGAGTTTAAAACTGTCATTAACTTACATTCATTGTTGCGGCAGGGTTTTATTACATTCTCCTAAGTATTCATTGCGTTATTTTATCGAGGTTTACATTAATGTCTCATCCATAGTAAGTGAGAAAAGTCGACAGTGAGACGGAGGAGAGGACAGAGAAGGGAGAGACAGAAAGAAGCAGAGACACTCACACACACACACACAACACACCATGAGAGAGAGAGAGAGAAAGCATGAGAGAGGACAGAATAAGACAGATAGAATTAGAGAAGGGGGTTACAAAAAAGGACCAGGAGAAAGAGTGAAAATGGCTTATTTTGCAATAAGCTCATCACTAGGACACCTGGTGATGCCATTCGCCTGCCATAAAACCTTTTTGTGGAAGATAACATTGTCAAGCCTGGAGGAGGCATTTACGGGACACATTTTCGAAGGAATTTGGTCCATCTAGACAATGAGGTTCCGGCTATCGTCTCTTTCTGTTTTTTTTTTTTTTCTGGTTTGCAACCGATGAATTTCCAAAAAATAGCTACCGATTTTCGCTTTGTTGCCTGTCCGTCCGTGCATATATTTCTCAAGAAGAAACAATTCAAGAACTACTAACATTAGCAATTGGAATAAAACTTTCCCTGTATAAACGACTTTTGAGCTTAAAAAAAGACAACTACAACAAAATTTATCGGTCATTTTTAAAAACGTGACCAATATATCAGAAAGGGCATCTTTAAATAATTGTATACAGCTTTAACTGAAATGCAGGGCTCCGGATTATTCCATTTAGGGCCTAAGCAGGCTAAAAGCCTAGGGGCCTGGATGATCCTGGGACCCCGTGCATATAAGATTACAACAAATTTTTTAATGTTAATAGATTTAATGGTTTTTAAAAATATAATACTAATAAAACATTAATTAAAAAAATTATTACTAATAAAAGAGGTCAGCAATGCTAAACAAAAACTAAAACATGCCCAGTCTATTAATAATACTAGTAGATATACCATCATCATGCCTAAGGGGTTTAAAAAAATATATTAAAAATTATTGCCTATTAGGTAAAGGTGGGCCCAAAAACACCACAAAACCCTAGAGGCCTTCTTGTCTGGCCTTGTTGGAAATTTTGAAATGTCACCCACTATTCTTTTTTTTTTTCTGTCGTTTTAAATACTGGTTATGTTAAGTCACATAATTTTAAAAAAAAACATGGAGACGACATTGTCTACTTATCACTGTTTGTGTTCTCACTAGACAATTCAGTATCTGTTATATGTTAAAATATTGTCATGGTCTGAATGTGAATGAATTGTTGAGTCAGATAATGAAGATAAAGTATCTTAATTACTTACATAACAAAGGGACATTGCGCCTGTATTATTTTATGCAAAAGTACATATATTCATTCGTATTTGCTATGTTTTTGCTTGCCTTTTCTGAACCGCGGAACGCTGAAAGCATTATCTGTGATAGCATTTACTGCAATCTGAACTCATGACGATATTAAAACTGCGAGGAAAAATTTGACTCCACGAAACTGAACGCAGCTTACTGTTTTGCCAGATAATGGGCGCACTATCGCGGAATTTATTGGTGTACTGTAAGCAGTGTCTTCCACCAATTTCAGTGACACGATTTCCCGTTATCGATATTTCTGAGAGTACAGCTCAAAACATCAATCAGTTGTAGAGCAAATTTTTTAAACCAATATCTGTGATGATGGAGGTTTAACTGCAGCGTTTACTTGTTAGCGAACAATATTGGTGGCACATGTACACTTTTCATGGTTGAGTGAAGGGGAGGGAGGTGGGGGTAGAGAAGGTGATACGACCCTTACTAGGACAAAAGACAAGAATAAAAACTGCTTTTGCGGCTACAAGGCCTTCATCAGGGTCTGACGAAACAAAAACAGAAAGGATGGAAAGTGAGAACTAAGTTAAAAAAAAAAAAAAACCATTAAAAATAAAAGCGAGCAAAACTCCCTGATTAGGATAAAACGGTTGAACCACACCTTACATTTTGGTGGCCAAAACGTAAGCTTTTTTTTTTTTTGTATTTTGTCCTAGTAAGAACGTATCTCCCCCTAAACCGCCCTCCTACCCCCTTTTCCACTCTACCGTTTATCGCCCTCTTACTCCAGTTCTTCTCATTTCCTCCTAACCTCTCCATGTGGTGTAGGATGGGATGTAAGATCTACACCTCATGTCTTGTTTGGAGTAGAAGGACTGTGGTATGTCTTAAACATCTGAGGTATATGTACCTTGATTTGTGTTTGTTTTTGACATCTGAGGTATTGTGGCAAAATAACATGGAACGTCACATTTACCTGTGCCATCCTGTAATTCATTCTGTGCTCTCTCTTTTTTTCACTCTGACAGTGTCTGGTATTTTCGATTCCTTGTTTACTCTTCCTTCCCTCAATTCTTGTCAAATCGGGGCTTCATCGACCATCCTTGCTGATTATTGTAACCATTAACTTACGTTTCAACCCATATAGACCACCTGGGATCTGTAGAGAGAAGTGTAGTTTACTAATCGCGCCAGATTTAGAAGTAAACAACTTTGGGATGACCACAGTCGATTATCTTATCACTGATAATAGTTCTGTCTGACCAGTTTGTTCATTGTTGGCTAGACCGGGTAAATGTCATAATCATTTCAGACAGACTTGTCGGACGATAATTACCCATCTTGAAAGAGTTTATCTGTGATAGATTATAAAGTCGTGCGTGTAAACATTATCGATAATAGACAGAACAGGACATACCTTACATGGGAAAGGGACTTGTAAACAGCACACTTTTTTTGCGGGCGTCACGCAGAAAACGTTACATGAGAGGGTTTGGGGAATATCCTTCACCAAAATATACGCACATTGCATGCTGTCTATAACTCTCAAGAAAAATTTCCATTTGTTAATTCGGAAAGCCCAGAATCGTAGGAACCTGAACACTAAGTCATAGTGGGAATCTATTGTACAATAAAACCCCAGACAACGTGAAAGAGGCATCTTAATCAAGCTGCCGAAACTATTCCTCTGAGCCAGAAGTCCCTGTATATTGCCCAAGTATTTGGGGTGAGTTGTACATTTTATAATTATATATTTTGCATTATTAACATGTGCAAATTGCTACTGGATGTCCAAGGCATACGATGCTGGCAACCTCAGCATATAGAGTGATGGTTTCATGAACCGCCACTACAAAAGCTGGGGACTGCTTTATGCGGGTTTCTCATAGAGAACCAGAAGCAGAGGTAGTCCTAAGTTCCAAATGGAGCAGGAGTGAATGATGACAGAAATGATGTGCATACTTATTATATTAACCTTTTCAACAAGTGCATATGTAAATGTAAGGACGACCACTGGTGTAAGACAAGGCGATGTCATGTCACCTTATCTTTTCATACTCCTCATGGACGATGTCATCAAGGCATGTAAGGAGAGAACAAGAAAGTATTCAGTGGGGTACTCGAAGATGAGACAGGTCTGTATTTCAGAGCTGGAATTTGCTGATGATGTTGTCCTGATTGCTAAATCAGGGGCACATCTCCAATCCAACCTGCAAGCCTGGAAGGAAGAGCTGGAGAAGAGAGGGGAGGTCATAGGCAGCTCTAAAACAAAATCCATGGTGATATCACGAGAAGAAAAAAGACATTAGATTAAGATGGGAGAGTAGGTCCTGGAGCAGGTCGACCGCTTTAAATACCTCGGAGCTATTATAGACCGAAAGGGAGGCATCAAAGAAGAGTTGGCCACTCGAAAAGCAGCAGCTGGTAGAATTTTTCAGGCCATAAATCCAGGATTCCTCAGCAAGAGAGAGGTTGGGAAGAAAACGAAGATGGCTGTATACCGCTCCACCTATGTCCCAGCCTTGACATATGGATGCGAGTCATGGGCAATGACTACAACCCACAAAAGCCAGATCCAAACCTCAGAAATGAGGTATCTGAGGAAGGTGGTTGAAGTAACAAGAAGAGACATGGTCCGCAACCAGACGATCCGTCAAGGCCTAAAATCCCATCCGCTGTAGTGATCACTTCCAATCTCTGGCCCCCTCCAGACTCTTGCATCTCGGACATATCTGAATGAGCTTCTCCGAACAATGGCATAGTCGATCACTGACTTCTCATTCTTGGTTGGTTCACATCTAGTGTATGCATGTATGCGCTTATGGGGGAACTTTGTGTTTGTAATGATCAGATTCTGCTCACTGCAGAATCTAAGGAGTCGCTTTCCATTGTCATTGAGAGTATCTTCTCCATATCTTCCGATAACTCCACCCCATCTAGCATGGTCATTTCCAACTCTGGCATTAAAATCTCCGAGCATAATAACTTCATCTAGGCAGTCATCCACTGTCCTTTGAAGCAGCTCGAAGAATTCCTCCTTGACCTCTGCTCTCTCATCCTCATTTGGCCCATACACTATGACCAGGTTGACTATGGTTTCTCCTTCTTTTAGTTTTACAACCATAATGCGCTCCGAGACAAAGTTCCATCCCTTGATACTATCTTTTTGATTTTGGGCCACAATGCAACCCACGCCCCCTTTAGCCCTTTCAGATATGGGTACACCACTGTAGAGCAACATGTTGCCATCGAGATCCATGACTCCTTGTCCTTTTTTCTTCGTTTCCGTTATAGCCAGGATTTCTAGTTTTGCTTTCTTCATCTCTTACCTGTATATATATATATATATAAATTTACAGTTGATTTAGTCATTTTGAGTGAACTGCACCCGTATGTCTCAGTCAGTTTAAATACCTATAACAGAGCTATTGAAGTAATATTTTACTGAGTTAAATCAGTAGGTGGGGGGAGGGGCGCTCATCAAAACAAGCAAAATCCTTACTCATAGAAGGCCAGGGATGATATAAAGTTTACACGGCCTGGATCCTGTCAGCCGTAGTACTTGATTTTTAAAAATTCCTATAAGGATCCCTAGAAATGAAGCACCATTCTTCAATTCACATCTCTGCCACGAGTAACCTTAAGCGAAAGGTAGACACCTTTGAAAACCCTCAGTTGATACTCTGAATTTTGGCCACTGTTGGACCATCACTGCAGAGCAAGGGGTGTAAATCCCGTGACCAGTAAATGGACCTTGATTTGTGTTTGTCTTAGACATCTGAGGTATATGGATCTTGATTTGTGTTTGTCTTAGACATCTGAGGTATATGGACCTTGATTTGTGTTTGTCTTAGACATCTGAGGTATATGGACCTTGATTTGTGTTTGTCTTAGGCACCTGTGGTATATCTTAATTTGTGTTTGTCATAGACATCTGAAGTATACCTTGATGTGTGTTTGTCTTAGACACCCGAGGTACACCTTCATTTGTGTTTGCCATAGAAATTTTGAGGTGTTCCTTAATTTGTTTTTGTCATTGACATTTGATGTATACCTTATGTAGTGTATGCGATATCTAATGTTTGTGTATGATTGTGGCATGTAAATTTATAATATCGTAAATTGTGTGATATCTACAGGATATCTTACGACGTGTATGTCTGCAAGATCTTGACGTGTATGTCACGAGAGGGTTGATTATTATTTAAATTATAAGATATCCTGGACAAAAAGTTGTATCAGGTGATACCAGGATAATGCCAGATAAGAGACTGGTCTTATAAGAAATACCCCCTTTTCTGAAAAGAATAAGGGTGCATCGACATCAAAGGTAGGATCAAGCTGTATAAGCTTCTAGGTATGATGATATTATATGTTCCTAGATCCCTATGGGCTCCCTCTCAAGATCCTCCTTTGATTATATTGTTATTATTATTGACTCTGCTAGGGATATTAACTAAATTATCTACCAACAAGAACTTGAACTCAACTTAAATAATTAAGTAAGTCTGCTGGCAAATATTTACAATTTATTTTTAAAGTTCTTATTTTCTTCTTGAAAATCGTTAACGAAAATCCCCTTCAATTTACAAAATTAAATAAATAAGCACTTGAAAATTGTTCAATAAAATTTATCAAGGTCTCTGAAGTCAAAGGAGGTTATCACTGGATTGACTATGCCCAATATGGGTCATCACATGATTACTGTCAATACTCTTGGTGTGATTGGGATACTCTAACGTGGTCTTGTTTTTCACTCATCTGTAGAATGAATCTGGTTCCACTTTGGTCCTGGAAGTACAGTTACTGATCTTCCTCCAGGCAGTAGATACTATCTGATTGGCCTTCTGAACACAAAAGGCACCTGCATCAGGTGTTCCCTCAGTAGTGGTTGACCTTATTATTTGTAGTTGGGTTTACAGGATATAACCTGAAACGAATTAGAGGTAACCCCTATATTGACCATCACTATCCCATTCTCACTTTAGTTGGAATTGATAGACAGTTTCAGACAGTGTGCTAGCAAATGCACAGGACATAGTACAACAGGGACACCCAAATCCAGTTCACTATGACCACAGTGTCCCTCTAAACCCTTAGTTAGAGCCATTTGTCCATGATCTGCCCCCATACAATGATAAGGTCTAGTATAAAACACTAAGTAATAGCTTTAACAATCCAGTAAAACAATAGCTTTCATCCTTCCTTACGTTCCTGATGTGTGTGTCATTCCATCAAGAAATAATTCTTCAAATGTTTTTCTAAACCTACAGACACACTTTTGCCATCATTCTCAATTATTCTGAATATGTCACAAGGATGGCTCTTGCCTCCAGAATTATACAAAGGCCTGTAAGTCCGCCAGTAATACGCCGTAGTTTTCTAACACATTCTACACACTTCCTAACGCACAAATGAATTAATCACTAAAAATACATACATTTATATGCATATATATATATATATATATATATATATATATATATATATATATATATATATATATATATATATATATATATATATATATATATATATATATATATATATATATATATATATATATATATTCTTTCTTACCCTCAGGCACATACAGTCGAGCTGTTAATGGTTATAACTGTCTGCTCTCAGATGCAGAAAGCAAGGCACTATTCACTAACACTTTTTGCGCTCGCTGTAATTTTCAAAATATGACTGGCCTATTTTCGATTAGAACACCGTTATTTATAGTCCGAGGTCGGACGCCAGAGGGGGTTTCCCTGCTGGCTAGTATTTGCATCCAAAAATGTTTATAAAATCTGCCTAGATGTGCAAATCAGGAAAACTAAGAATTTATTTATCTACGTTATTCCTGGAGCGATTTTTTTCATCTAAAGCTTAAAGCACGCCCTGTATTATTCTACATCTTCCTAGCTAATAGTCTTTTACTTTCCTAAGTGCATTTTATTCTATGCGTACTCTAAACAGCAAAATTATGGACTAGCCTGAGGCTTCGATGCATTCAACCAGAGATTTCTCTCTTAATATACTACTGGTTGTAAAAGTCTCTGCACAGACGTGTAGAGCAACATCTCCAATATCGTATTGGTGACCTCTTCCAGGTGGTACTTCTTTCCTAAGTCTGTAATTAATTGTCATCCTCCACTCGTTTGCACATATTAGGACTGGCCATTTTGACTGTCTAATGCTTTAGTAAACGCGACATGAAGGTACGTTCTGATTGGTCCGTGTATCAGGCAGGTATCACAAAGTATGGCGCGCGGTTTGGTCAGAGTTACTCAGAAGGACGTGTTGTGAAACAGACCACTTCACGGCAGTGTATACATTAAACCAAAAAAAAAAAACCCAAAAATACCTTTTCAGAGCGTCCGATTGACAGAGTCGTTAGAGTGCTGGTCTCTCGCGGCAAAGGTGACGGGTTTGAATCACGGTACCGACACTCTCCAGTCTACCCAGCTGTTAATGGGTACCTGACTAGAGTCAGGGGAGGAACAGGCAGCGAGGATGGGAACTGGGAACTGGTCACCCGACCTCTCGAAGCTGGACCTAGTATAGTGATGTCTCGAGCACTTCCGCTACCCTACGACAGTATCTGCTATGGGGCTACCTTGACCTTTGATTACACCTGGCCTTGTTTAGTTCCCAAGCGTCTCTGATTAAACAAAGACAAAATATTACTACTGCTACCTCAAGCTTGTCTAAAGAGGCACCTAATTTAAAGTTGTGCACCTTTTTTTACCTGTTCAGGTCATTATTGTAAAAGTTCACACATATTACATATTACGTGTTATTTGATTTTTAATATTTGGTTAATGTTTCAATTCTTGTATTGTTGCTGTGTCAAACGAACTCGTGTTGTTAGGAAAAAGATTTCCCGTTACGGTTCTTGGCAACAATCGCAGAACATTAGATCTTAAGAAACAGTACATTACTAGGACAGCTTCCGACTGGTAGGGTGGTTAGAGGGCTTGCCTGTCGCTACTAAACTACCAGGTTCCAGGTTCAAAACCTGGTAATGTCATGCTGTAGTCTAACAAGCTTCAAATAGATGTCTGAGTCTGCTCTTGAATTAAGGAAGGCAAAAGCAGTGAGAAAGAGAACTGGTCATTACATCTCATAAAGCTGGATCTAGTATAGTTGTCTCTAATACATTACTCCCCTATGGCAATATCTAATGCGGGACTACTTTTATCGACATTACTAGGAAGCCAGCAAACGTTAATATGAGTGAAAACGAGACAACCGCCAAGAAACTGACGGAAGTAATTTGGCAGAAGTGAGACTCCACAAAAAGTGGATAGCAGACGGCACGTAATGTAGTCAGACATGAATTATTTATTGACAAAAAGAAGTAAGAATAGTTGGAGACACTCGAGAAGTAAGTTTGTATTGACAAAAAGAAGTAAGAATAGTTGGAGAAACTCGAGAAGTAAGTTTGTATTGACAAAAAGAAGTAAGAATAGTTGGAGAAACTCGAGAAGTAATTTTGTATTGACAAAAAGAAGTAAGAATAGTTGGAGACACTCGAGAAGTAAGTTTGTATTGACAAAAAGAAGTAAGAATAGTTGGAGAAACTCGAGAAGTAAGTTTGTATTGACAAAAAGAAGTAAGAATAGTTGGAGAAACTCGAGAAGTAATTTTGTATTGACAAAAAGAAGTAAGAATAAGAAGTAAGAATAGTTGGAGACCACACTCGAGAAGTAAGTTTGTATTGACAAAAAGAAGTAAGAATAGTTGGAGAAACTCAAGAAGTAAGTTTGTATTGACAAAAAGAAGTAAGAATAGTTGAAGAAACTCGAGAAGTAATTTTGTATTGACAAAAAGAAGTAAGAATAGTTGGAGAAACTCAAGAAGTAATTTTGTATTGACAAAAAGAAGTAGGAATAGTTGGAGAAACTCGAGAAGTAATTTTGTATTGACAAAAAGAAGTAAGAAATAGTTGGAGAAAACTCGAGAAGTAAAATTTTGTATTGACACAAAGAAGTAGGAATAGTTGGAGAAACTCGAGAAGTAATTTTGTATTGACACAAAGAAGTAGGAATCGTAGTTGGAGAAAACTCGAGAAAAGTAATTTTGTATTTCAACAAAAAGAAGTAAGAATAGTTGGAGCATTAAAACTCGAGAAGTAATTTTGTGAATTCATCCTCGTCATAATTTTCCTTTTTTCTCTCTAAAGAACTTGGAGACACCACTGTAGTTGCTCCCCTTGCAGGAAGCCTGCACTAAGCATTCACATACTCTCACAGTGGTGATTTATGTGGCAATTAGTTTTTTTTACACATGGGGCTGGCAACATCATCATGTAATAAAAGCACAATTGTGATTGTCCCTATTTACAATGATTTGACAAATGTGATGCCACTTTCTCATATCGGCAGTTGTTCATATTATTTGGAATCGAAAACAATGCTTGAATATCCTAATTATAAACCCATCAGAGGTTGAACGGGATATTTTTTGACCTTCATTTAATTTAGAAAAAAAGAATCATCATGTCTAAATAATTTATGCCTTATGAAACCACCACTTGCATGAGCTAGTCGACTGCTTTGTGCGGGTTTCTGTCAACAAGGAACGAAACGAAACGGAACATTGTTTTCAAAGGGTTAAGAAGATGGACGCACAGTGCCCGTCTAAGATTCTACTCTTAATCACTCTCATGTTATCTTTGCAAAATTTATCCCTTCGCTCCCACTGGTTGATTTTGCTTAAAGCATTAATTTAAAGGCATGCAACATTATAAAGGTAATATAACAGTCATAACATTTACAGTTGCAATCATAAGGAACTAGTCCAAAACACTTCTGAAACCAGCAACTGACTGAAACCCGAAATCAGCGACAAATCAGTGTCAACAACACCTGGCCCGATAAGTTTACAAAAATGTACTGGCCCAGCATAAGGACTGTAAATTTTCCACCCAAATCATCCTGTGTGACAAAAAGTTAATTGCTTTTTTCCTATGTTCAAAATAACTTTATTTATGTTACCTTGTTAAAACAATAACTGATTAATAAGACCTGGTTATATGTAGAAATAGAATCCATATAGATGAAATTAATTCAGATTTTTATTTGAGTTAATTGGACACCCGTTTGACTCCGTTTAAAAAAATTCACAACCATACAGAGGCTAGACCATTAATAGTTTGCTGAATCCGCCCTCTTCAGATAGGGGCTCAGAAAGCGCACAATAATTTTTCCTCACAGAAGGGGCGTAGAATAATAAGTTCGTGACGGCTTAGATGATCCAGTTGTTATTTATGCTTGCGGTTCTGTAAAAATGCGTGTGAGGTTCATTTAGATCGAAGCAACATTCTTCTATTTTCATCTCTGCCAAGAGTAATCTTGAGCGAAGGTTTGGTACGCATTTAAAACCCTCGTCCTTTACTCGAAGTTGGGCTCTTGTTGGACTACAACTGCGGAGCAAGAGACAAAAAAGAATAGGCCAACCTGGTTTCCCTCAGGGATATTGTAACAGGCAACACAAAAAATGAGGTTGCGCATGGGGCTTACAACCTCATTATTTAAATCAAAATGTAAATAGAAAACCACCGTTGTAAGAGCACATACATGCTAGGCTGCAGGTTTCCTGCACGGAAACCAGCTACAATAGTGACTCTATGACCCGTAATGAAAAGCTTAAGGAAAATGACTTATGATGATAATACCACTTTCTTGCCACAGTACGGAGCGATTACGTGCTTGGAACTGTAGTACCGTTTTCACTCACGTCCAGTCTAATTAAATCCCTGCCCGTCTGCTTCACTGGACATCTCCGTATTAGCTTCACTAAACCTTGACGATAAACATCAAATGTTTGTCTAAATCCAAGCAGTGACCATTCTACAAAGTACATTCGTTTAATTCTAGTATAATAAATGTTTCATTACGGCTTAAATTACACGTTCGACTTGCACAGCATATTCATTAGATTCGTCTGCTTTATTGGCCTAATCTTGGCGGTTACCTACTACCTTGGGCTGATTGTGACCGCTGGCAATCGGTGAGGAGAAACAATAACATAGAAAAATGTCTTTTTTTACTTGCGGCAGAATAAGCAAGAAGCTAGAGATTTTGAGCTAATTCGTTGTATGCTTCTAAGCCTCGCTTTACGTTTATTATTTGTAAATTCATTCATTGCCGTTCAGCGTGCCCAAGGAGCATTGGTCTTCAAGGAAAATTCGTGCCAAAGTCTCCTGGCACGTTGCCATCAAACTCAAGGTCTTTCCTCACTTTTTTCTTTTCTTTCTCAATTTTTTTTCTCCGTTTTTTTATTATGTATACGTTAGTTTTTTTTTTTTTTTTTTTTTTTTTTTTTTTTTTTTTTTGTAATAGACGCGATGATTGTATGTAAGCTTGATTCACTATATCAATCCAGAGGGATACTATGTGGCTGGCGTCATATTAAACATCAAGTATATATTTTTACGTTCATTTTTTCGGCTTCGTAACAAACGAATATATTTGTTAAGTTTGAAGCGATGTTTTTTTGACTAACCTATTATGTTAAATTTACATTTATTGTAATGAACCAATCCTAATGGGTAATAAATCCCATTAATCACAATCAAGAATGATTGTATATTAGGTCAATGGACCCCAGGAGAGATCGTGTTTCAGTAACTGAAACGACGTTAAATTAAGCTACTCTTCCCAACCGCTGGCGCCGTCAAATATGTGTATGTTCGGTTGTTTCGAATCCCCATGGATTTAGGTTTTTCACTCTTTACCTGTTTATATTTGGAATGAGTTCCAGAGCTTTCTTGTCAACCCAGAGGGTTTTCCCAACTCAACAGCCTCTAGATTGGTAAAACATATCCAGACCTACTAATTGCCGTAATGCGATGCCACGAGTTGGATGGCTGTCTACCCTAGAGAGGATATTATCGTCACTTGTAGGGAGAAGATGCGGTCAAGGTGCGTTACCTTGGGTAGCGTCAAGTAGTTCGCACTGATTTCATTCACACTTTTCTATATATTTTTCTTTCACGGTCCCTTGACGTTGAAGACTGTTCTTCTGATGTTGAACAGCTAGCGATGACAGAAGATGTGACTGTAAACTTACAAACGATTTTCAATCAAAAATTAGAAAAAAGAGTTTTCAGTTTGGCCAATGGAACGTGTTTAAGATCGTAATTAGAAACTCTCCAGTACGTACGCACTGGAGGTTACACGCAACAAGTAAAAAAATTAATACAAGCATTTATGTGAAGGTTTGCTTTAAAGTATCAATCAATTAATACCCTTTAGCTCCCCAAGGAGCATAGGCCTTCAACAAAACACATGCCAAGTCCACCTGCCACGTGCCATCCCGCTCAAGTTCTTTCCATGTTTTTCTCATTCATTTTTACTTCTGTATCTAGTTCTCTACTCCATATTTTTTGTGTGGTCTACCTCTGTCTCTCTTTCGCTGTGGATTCCAGAGCAAGTACTGCCTTGATAAAAAAAATGCTATCAAAAGGTTTCTTCAATGTGTGTCCTATCCCATCTCCAGCGTCTTCTTGTTCCGGTGGCATTTGTCTGGGGTTTTTGTCCATCAATGTGGAACTGATGACGCTCTTTAAAGGATACTTTTAAACAATTAGTATTTAAGAAATTGTATTTTATATTGGTGTTTAAAAGGAACAACTCAAAACAGTTTCTCATATCCTGGTCATGAAGTAGAAAACATAAGATGGAACATGTGAAGCCAGAAATCAGAAGAACAGGAACAACCTGTGCCAGTATGGACTACTACGTCGGATCAGCACTAAGGTGCTGCCACTTATTAGAGTTTAGGGGTAAGAATACTTTTTTGTTTTTTATGTTGTTTGTTTTTTTTTTTTGTTCGTCCATCACAAGTGATGAAGACCACTCTGTTCATACCAAATTATTAGGATGTTAGGATAGTCTATGAGTACGAAGGTGACTGATGAGCCCGATGCGGGCCTGGAAGGATCTCGGACAGTGTGGGCAGGGAATGTTTGCTTCATGTGAAGGTTTTGTTTCACGATCTTTTCTAGCTTGTCTCCGCTGTTCCGCTGCTGCTCTTCTGGATGATTCGCATGCCGCTGCACCTTTACGAAGAGATGTGCGCCAGCAGTTCGGTCTTGCGCAGCAGCTTCCCATGTGTCTGGGTTTATGTCAAAGGTTTTTAATGAAGCCTTAAGCGTGTCTTTGAAGCGCTTTTTCTGGCCACCATGGGAGCGTCTACCCTTCTGCATCTCACCATAAAAGAGTATCTTTGGCAGTCGATGGTCGGCATGCGGACTACATGACCTGCCCAGCGAATCTGTGACTGCATCAGAATAGTATCGATGCTAGGGATACCAGCTCTGTCAAGAACGGCGGTATCCGGGATCTTGTCTTGCCATTTTATGTTCATTATCTTCCTGAGACAGACTGTATGGAAGTGGTTTAGCTTCTTTACGTGGCGCCTGTATACAGTCCATGTTTCACATGCATAAAGCAGCACTGGAAGCACCGCAGCTCTGCATACCTTCAGCTTTGTCTGTAGACTAATGCCACTTCGATGCCAAACGTTGGTGTATAGTCTGCCAAATGTGCTGCTTGCTTTGGAGATCCTGGTGTTCACCTCATCATCAATGACGATGTTCTGGGATAGTGTACTACCAAGGTATGTGAACCTGTTCACAACATTCAGTTTCTCACCATTTACCTTGATGACTGGCTCAGTATAAATTGTGCCAGGAGCTGGTTGGTACATGATTTCTGTTTTGCCGTGTTGATGGTAAGCCCAAAGTTGGAGCAGGCTTCGGAGAATCTATCAACGCTACGCTGCAGATCAGCCTCTGAGCCAGCACTGAGGGCACAATCGTCAGCAAACAGAAGATCCCTGATGGTGTGTGATTTGACCTTGGTTTTTGCTTGAAGCCTCCTAAGGTTAAACAATTTTCCATCAATACGATATCTGATGTCGATTCCTGTGTCCCCGTCTCTGAAAGCATCAGTCAGCATAGCAGAAAACATGATACTGAAAAAGCGTCGGTGCAAGTACACACCCTTGTTTAACTCCTTTTGAGACGGGGAAAGGCTCCGAGTAAGAATACTTAAGCAAGATTTAAACACTAAGTATTTGAGCGTGTCTAGTTTAGTAAATAAACACTAGCCGCAAGTCCTATAAGTAATTCTATCATAGTGTACATGAAATGACGTCATCTGAAATTGGAGGAAAAGCGAAGCAAGTTAGGACGGAAGTTATAGTTTTATTTGAAGGGAGTTAAGTGAGGTGTTTTTCGGCGCGGGTTGAGCGAGGCAGTTTTTTTTTTTTTGACCATCTTGTAAGTCCGAGGGCTGTGTGATATTTCATGGTATTTATCAACTATTATGAAGTTTATCAAAGTGTGCAGACATTAAATAAAGGTATTTATTCATATTTAGACCAGCTTGGACTTATTTTTCCTGAGCGTCAGTAAAGTGTCATTTTTTTACATCAGGTAATCGAGAATAGAATACTACCAAGTTTTATTAACGATCATACAGCCTACATCATATAACACAGTACGAGTCTCCAAAAAGAACTACCTGGGTTTCATCTCCAGTCTCATCTGTAATTCACCATCTCTGGAGGTAGCCAGTAAAACAACAGATGAACATTGATAAAAGATTACTGCCACAAAATTCACCCTGTCACAGAACGTTTTATTTCTCCCTTTCTCACCCTGTCACAAACCAGAGCTAAATTCAACAATGCAAATTCCACAGAAAGCACTATCAAAGTAAATGGAACAGGGTAAAAAGGTTCCAATACCTATGCATGTTAATAACATCGACAATAACTTGGGATACTATCCATTCGACACGTTAAAAGTGCGAACTATTTGATGCGCGTAACTGTGGAAACTGATACAGTAACTGCATCTACTTCAAAGGTGCCCAACAAATGAGGAACAGAGAAAGCGCATATGGCCATCACCAGTACCATTCCTGAAAAAGCTCTACGGAGATGTCAACAGCCTCTAGCTGAACACTGCTTTATTTGAGCACTTTCAAGTTGACGTCTGAGGGTGAACGAAGAAGAAGAAATAAGAAAAAAATCGGATGGAAGATGCATCTCAGAAGTGAAAAATAGAATAATGTCTTGTCAAAATTTAAAATTAAGAAACCAACCCATCCTAAAAATATTTACAGAATGTTTTATTCATGTATAC